>PVHY01004971.1:0-87909 GCA_004024945.1 Uropsilus gracilis
CCCCCACCCCCAAAATCAGATTGATTTTTTTGGAACAAAGTTTGAAGAGTTGGCTTGATGGAAGCATCGGAAGACTCGGTGGGGCTATTCCTATTGCCCCTGCCTCCCCCTCCCAATAATTCCCATGTAATTTAACAAAAGTTTTAGAATTGGCCCTAAGTCAGAGGGATGGGGGGGAGGGACTCTTTCTAACCGCCCCCCCATTAGACTAATTTAAAAAATAAATATTTGAGAAGTTACTTTTATGTGAAATGCGAGATAAAGAACAGAGTTCTAGCTACCTCTCAAGTAGAAAACATTTATTTTTGAAAATAGAGTTTAAAGAACTGACCCTAAGATAACAGAGGAAGGTTAAAGGTTGGGGGGGGGGTAATCCCCTTTCCATATCCTACAATCAAGTTGTTTCTAGAAAGAAAACTTTTGAGACTGTGAAACAGTGAACAGGAATATTTCTCTCCAACACCCTTTTAAACATCAGATGATTTTTTTCTAAATTTGAGGAACTCTCGTGATTTGGGAAGATTTAAAGGGAATTCTTTTTCTGCCCTCACCCTCTCTAAATATCAGATTTTTTAAAAAAATTGAAGTGTAGAGGGCCTTGCCCATCAAGAGACAGGAGGGATTACTACTACTGGGTCCACATTCCATCTCCCACAATTGATTTTTAGAATAATTTTTTTGCTGTGTTGCTCAAACCCGTGGACTCAAGTAATTCCTAGCCTCAGCCTCCCAGGTAGCTGGGATTACAGGCGCTCATCACCACACCCGGCTAAGATTTTTAGAATAAAAATTTTAAGACTCATGTAAGAGAAAAATCCTTCTTTACCCTTCCTCAAGATAAAAATATGAAGATACTTTCCAAAAATGAAACCATTGGAAATTGAGGGGTGATTAGGTATCTCTTCTCTGTTCCCAACTTGAAAACAGAATGAAAACTTTTCTAGATATTTAAAGAGCTAGATCAATGCTACAAGAAGTTGTGACAAAATTTTCCCCTGCACTTCCCCTCCTGCAAAGTTATTCTTTTTAAAATTTGTCAGGAAACAGACTATGTAGAAGACACTTTTCCTGGCAAATGAAAACATGTGAATGTAGTAACTACATGGGAGGCACAAAATGAAAAAAGTCTTCCCACCACCAAAGACAGACATGAGAAGCTAAGAGAGATTTTCTGACCATTCCCCCATCCCAGAGAAAGTTGTCCTTCAAAAGGAGTCCTTCAAAATAAGAAGTAGCTGGGCACGGTGGCACGTGCCTGTAAGCGGCAGCCTAGGAAGCCGTGGCTGGGGTTAGGGATCACGGTTCGAGACCCACCTGGGGCATCACAGGGAGACCTAGTCCCCCAAAAATAGCTAGACGTGGTGGCACGCACCTATAATCCCAGCTACCTGGGAAGCTGAGGCTAGGAATTGCTTGAGTCTGTGGTACCCTGGGCAATGTGAGCCTACGGTTCCACCGGCAAAAATAGCAAGCCCTAGTCTCAAAAAGAAAAAAAAAAAATAGCCCTTTCCCTCCCCATCAGCCTAACTAGTATGTCTCTGGCAGAGATTTGAAAGCCTCTGCCAAGATGCTGTAAGGCAAGCACAGAGCAGAGTTGGTCAGCATCAAGTTTCTGTGAGTTCTGGGCAAATGTGCCCACCGGCCCCTCATCCACCAGGTGACTAAAGCCTTTTTGCCCAGGAAGATGCTCTGAGTTTGGTGTCCGTTGGCTCCATCCCTCTGTGCAGCTTTCTGGGCACCTGCCAAGCCCCCTCCTCTGCCTGACTTCAGGCTCTGGGCTTAGGAAGGAGAGGAGTCGTGAAAGTTTCCAGAAATGAAGGTTAGGTAGAAGCATCCTTCCTCTCCTCGTCTTAACCAGATGGAAGGGTCTCTCTAGACCAGGATTCTGAGCCTTGGATAGGTTCGAGGACCCATGAACTAAGTAACTTTCCATGTTAAGCAAATGTATGCCTACCTGTGCACCTGGCAGGAGACAACCTCTGACTTTCATCAGTTTCTCAAAAGGGGCAGTCACCCCAACCTGACACGATCGGCAGTCCATTTCCAGGCATGTCAAGCCCAGAAAATGCCCACTGGTCCTGCTCAAATGTCTCTTCCTGGACTCATTGCCAGCCCCTTTGCTTGTCCGCTACCCAAGGGCCACAGGGACTGGGCCTTCTCTGTGTCACCACATTCAGACAAAGAGCCCAGAGCACAGTGGAATCTGCTGTGGAGAGCTCTGTTCTCCACAGGGATCCCAGCCTTGGAGGGTCTGTCCCTTTTCCCTCTCCCAGCTGGGCTGTGACAGGCATGCTATAGGGACAGAGATGCGCTTGGTGTCTTCCTGACAAAATTCAGCGTCTGAATGAATGTACACACATTTCCCAGGCCACAGTAGCTGCTGTGATTTATTCCTGCTCAGGTTAGCCGACAGTAGACTTGCTATAAGCAAGGTCTTGGGAAGGGGAATGGATAGGGAGGGCCAAAGTATTTAGGGAGAGCCCAGGAGGTAAGACCAGACCTTCTCAACAAGGGGACAGACTTCATGCTACTCGCACAGGAGAGCACCGCATCGGTCAGAGCTGCTAAACAACTATTGGCTATGCCGGGAGCCATGTGTTCCACCTTGAAGTGCCCGTGACTCTACGCCACAAACCTGCATCTACCAAATTCTAGGAACTGTGTCCCTTCCAGGTCCAGCCTGCTGCCCCCAGAACCCACCCAGCCACTAACACATCCACAGCATGAAGTTTTAGGGCTCCAAAGTCAAGCTCTGGCTCTGGCTCTCCTCCCTCCTGACCTCAGGCAGACACCTCAGCCTCTTCTTGCCTCTGTGTCTTCATCCTTCGAGTGGTGCCAACAAGAGTATCTCTCAGGATGAAATAACACATGCATAGCTTCCAGAAAGTACCAAGCATCCAGGTCAGCTCTTTTTCCCAGTCTCTGCCACTGATCAGCTAAGTGAATCCGGGCTAGTCTAAAACTACTAGTTTTACCAACGCTTTCAGCTGGAAATGGTAGAAACATCACAATACATTTATTTATTTATTTGTTTGTTTGTTTATTGTTTGTTTGTTTATTATTTGTTTGTTTAGGCTTTTTTTTTTTTTGAGACTAGTTCTCGCTATTTTTGCCTGTGGAACCACAGGTTCACGTTGCCTGGCATACTACAGACTCAAGCAATCCCCAGCCTCAGTCTCCCAAGTAGCTGGGATTATAGGTGCATGCCACCACGCCCCACTGTTTTTTGAGACTAGGTCTCACTATGTTGCCACGCCCCACTGTATTTTGAGACTAGGTCTCACTATGTTTGAGACTAGGTCTCACTATGTTGCCCATGGACTCAAGCAATCCCTAGTCTCGGCCTCCCTCCTAGGCTGGGATTAAAGGCACGTGCCTCTGTGCCTGGCCTAATGCATTTTTTTATAGGGTAGGGATGCTATTTCCTTAAGTTAGGAGGCGGATCATGGTCACCAGGAGCAGGTCATAGCAGGAAATCTCAAAATGATCTGTAGGCAGGAACTGGAAACTTGCCAGGTCCTAGGCTTGCTCTGTCCATCATTCTAGGCCCTAGGCTCTTGAAGTTTCAGTCTAACTCATCCTCTGTTCCTCTCCCTCACTCCTTGCCTCTTTTCAGATGGGGATGCACTGCTTCTCTGAACACACCACCACAGTCCTCAGTGCCAGCAGGTGCTACCTGGCTCAAATGCAAGTCGTCAGGACAGAGAATGACTGGCCAATCTTGACTCAGGTGCCACAGGAACCAGTCACTGATCACCAAGGGGAACAGGATCACAGGAACTCTGGAGACCAACCCCAGAGGAAGGGAGTGTGGGAGGCTGGGCATATCTCTTACATAAGACTGTGAGATTTGCTGGGATCTGGAGTATAAAGATACCAATCCAAGGACTTGACATAGAGACATATTCAAAAGGTATATCTCTCCCTGCTGGAATCTGGAGATACTTGGGTCTCCAGGATAGGTAAGTTTTGTCAAGTGTCAGGGGTGGGCATAGATACTGGGTTTGTGCCACAGGTAGGTGAGGGGGACAAAAAGGATTTTCGCAACAAATCCGACCTTTGGATCCTAAACAGAACCCGGGTGGGTGAATCTTGGTGGAGAGGATGCTTTTCAAGTGAAGCAATAGTTTCTCAAGAACATGGAACAGAATGAAGGCAGGGAATTTTTAAAATGATGTTTTCCTCCTCAAACTGGTTTCCTTTTATAAGCACAAAAAAATGGAGAAAGCAGCTGGGCATGGGTAGCGCACACCTGTAATCCCAGGTACCTGGGAGGCTGAGGCTAGGGATCACTTGAGGCCATGGATTTGAGGCAACCTGGGCAACATAGTGAGATGTAGTCTCAAGAAATAAATGCAGAGAGTGCTGTTTTGTGCAATCAACTGGGAGACTTGGACTCCCTAAGTCTCTACACAATGGAAGAGAACCACACAATCTAGTCATGTGAAATCTCTTATGATTTATCAAACAAGATGGCAGCATTTAGCTGGGCACGGTGACTTGTGCCTGTAAGCTTCAGCCTATGAAGTGACCGGGGCTAGGGATCGCAGTTCGAGTCCCTCCTGGGGCCTGTAGCGAGATGTGGTTCAAAAAAAATAGCTGGGCGTGGTGGCGCACGCCTGTAATCCCAGCTACCTGGGAAGCTGAGTCTGGAGATTGCTTGAGTCTGCGGTACCCCGGGCAGCGAGAGCCTGCGGTTCCATGGGCAAAAATAGCAAGACATAGTCTCAAAAAAAAAAAAAAAGGGCAGCATTTTCTTATTTGATCCAGTTTTTCTCCAAGGTGGGTTTTGGAAAAGGTAAAATGACCCCCCACTTTAAGGATAAAGAATTTGACCCAACTAACCAAAACCAGCCCAGTCTGACTCACACACAGCATTCTCCTTCTGTGTTCAGACTGCCCCCCAGAACCTTCTGGTGACTGGAATCAAAATCAATAGATTCCTTAAATCACCTTGTTTTGGTTCTGAAATTTTCTTCTCTTCTTTTTCCTCATACCCCCTCTCTCCACTCTCCTTCCATAAAGAAGTTGGAGAGAGGTAACATCAATTTCTTTCCTCAAGACGGGTTCTAAGGAAGCGCAGTGAAGACTCCAGAGACCTTGGCAGGTGCCTGAAGCCTTAGTTGTCCCCCAGGGAGGTGAGTTCAGCGAAAAGTCAGAAAGAATGAGGACCCACGACAGGTGCCAGCAAATCAAAACAGAGCCATCAAGGTGATAGATGACCCAGACCTAGAATCTAATTGCAGCCAAATCTGAGGAACCTGTCCCCGAATCCAACAGCTGAAGTTTCTGATGCATCTACAATGTAGGGCATGTTTCATAGTCCTCTTCCATGGGGGCTGCTATCTCATGAAGCCTAGGGAAAGTCTAGCAGCCTGGTAAAGATCCCTTTCAACCTCTACAGTCAGATCAGTGTAGAAATTCCTGGTCCATACACACCAGATTCTGACCTTAGCTACCATAAAAGCCTCAATTACCCCATCTATGAAGTCGGTGAAAAGAAGGTTTTAACCTTAGCAAACAAGTTTTTTAAAGGAATAACTCAGGTCATGTTCAATGTATGATAGTTATTACTTCTAATCCCAGCCCCCCCCTTTTTTTGTTAACTTATACAAGGAAGTCCAGGACTCTGGCTGGGTAGAGTCCCCTCTTGGGAGCAGGATTATCTATCTAAGAAGGGAACAATATCAACTTTGGAGGCAGCCATCCCATGATCAGTGGTCTATGTTCCCCACTGAAGCTGTGATCCTGATCTGAGTTCTGCTGAGTCCCAGGTGGAGGAGAACCAAGTTCAGGAAGAAGGATAGATGAAGATGGCAGGGATCATCCATCTTATTTCCCCTAATGCCATCTGGATGCCCCCCAAAGAGGTCCCATGTGATCATTCTGCTGTGAAGTACACTTGCAAATGGCATGAGGGGACAGAGCAGTTCAGCAGGAACCCAGCTCAGCCCATTTCCAGGCACATGAGCCTGAGCTTACCCCACTCTGTCCAACCCAGTTTCTTTACTTGTAAACTGGAAGTAACGGCTGGTGCATGTATGTCTTATATGAAGGTCAGAAAAAAGGTTGAGGGGGAAAAACTTACATTGGAACAAAGATAGCCTCTTCAATAAATTGTGCTGGGAAAACTGGACTAAGACCTGCAAAAAAATGGACCAAGACAACATCCTCACACCTTGTACAAAAACCAACTCAAAATGGATAAAAGATTTAAATGTCAGACCTGAAACCATGACATACATAGAAAAAAACTTGGGAAAAACCCTCCAGGAAGTACAATTCAGAAACCCCTTTCTGGAAAAAAAAATCTACTGATGGCAAAAAATTGAAGGAAAACATAAACAGATGGGACTATATCAAACTAAAAAGCTTCTGTACAGCAAAAGAGATGACAGGAAAAAACTAAAAGAAGACCAACCGAATGGGAAAAAAATTTTGCCCTCCACAAGAGTGATAGGGTTTAATAATGAAGATCCACAAGGAACTCACACAATTAAACAAAAGCAAAACAAGAAGCCCAATGATAACATGGGGTGAAGAACTAAAAAGAAACTTCTCCAAAGAGGAAATACAAATGGCCAACAGGCACATGAAAAATTGCTCAACGTCACTAGCAATAAGGGAACTACAAATCAAAACCACAATGAGATACCACCTTACACCAGTAAGAATGGCCTATATCCGTAAAACGGGCAACAACAAGTGCTGACGAGGATGTGGAGAGAAGGGGACACGCTTACACTGCTGGTGGGAATATAAACTGGTCCAACCTCTATGGAAAGCTATATGGAGGGCCCTCAAATTAATGAAAATGGATCTACCATTTGACCCAGCAATTGCTCTCTTGGGAATTTACCCAAAGGAGACTTCAATGTGGGTACAAAGGGACACCTGTGCTCGGATGTTTATTGCAGCACTATTTATAATTGCAAGGACATGGAAGCAACTGAAATGTCCAAAAACAGATGACTGGAGGAAAAAGATATGGTATATATACACAATGGAATATTACTCATCAATTAAATACGACAAATTGGAAGATTTTATGATAACATGGATGAACTTAGAAGAATTCATATTAGCAGAAACAAGTCAAAGAGAAAAAAACAGAAACCAAATGGTTTCACTACTATATGGGACATGGGAAAGATAAACAAAAATCCATGAAGAAAAGTTAAAACAAGCCAACAATCAAATTGAAGTACACAACCTGGGGGGGGGTGGGAACGGTCAGGGAGGGGGGGTGAACCCCAGCGATCACAGAGATGTGAATTTTATATATAAATTACTTTTTAATAAAAGGTTGAGTGTCCATGGACTGTAGGGTCCTTGATGTTAGTGATGAGGACACTAGTTGTGACATGCTCCCAATGGTTGGTATCTGCACATCTACCCACTGGATGGGACACATCTGAATTGACCTGCTCAGCTATGCTCCTCAGTAACCGTTACTAATGGGTGAGGAGACTGAGGCACAGAGGGAAACGGAGTGCATCTTTCACTGGTAAGTGGATATGATGCACCCTCCAATGTGAGGCATGGATTAGTACGGATTGGGCTAACAGAGTTCCTGCCAATTTGTATAACCCAGTCTAATCACAAGGAAACATCAGACAAACCCGGATCTGGAAGCATTCTGCAGAACAACTGGGCTGTGTGCTTCAAATATGTCCAGTTATGAAAGGCAAAGGAGCTGTTTCAAATTAGACAAGCGAAATAAGACAAAGATATTCAAAAAGTGATCTGGAATTGAACCCTAGATCAGAAGGGAAGAACTCCTATTGTGGCAATGCTTGATGAGATTTGAACATGGAAGGATATTTGATAATAGTATTTATTTATGTTAAATATTCTATGGTGTGGAAGATGGTATTGCCCTTAAAATGTTCACACTTATTTTTTTTTTTTTGCCTTTAAAAAGCTCACACTTTTTTCTTCCTTCCTTCCTTCCTTCCTTCCTTCCTTCCTTCCTTCCTTCCTTCCTTCCTTCCTTCCTTCCTTCCTTCCTTCTTTCCTTCCTTCCTTTCTTCTTTTGTTTTTAGAGACTAGGTCTTGCTATTTTGCCTGGGGTAGTCCCATGGACTCAAGTCTTAACCTCAGCCTCCAAGGTAGCTGGAATTACAGGCACGCACCACTATGCCCAGCTATATTTTTGAGACTAGGTCTCACTATATTGCCTGGGGTAGTCTCGAACCCACAGACTCAAGTAATTCCTAGCCTTCACCTCCCAAGGAGCTGGGATTACAGGTGCACACCACCGTGCCCAGCTTAAAAAGTTCACACTTTTAAAGATCTATCTGTAACTCTTGATGGTGCAATAAATTTCTTTCCGTCTTTCTCTCTCTGCTCCCTCTTTTCATTCTCCATATAAATAAAACTTTAAAAAAGACAAAATACACATCATACACATAGATACATGTATGCCTATATGGAGAGATGTGATAAGGCAATAAAACATGTTAGCATGCAGTAAGGCAGAGAATATGTGAGAGTCCTTTTACCCTCCTTTCAAGATTCTTTTCTAAATTTAAAATGGTTTCAAAATAGAAAATTAAGAAAAGCAGTATAGCTGAAATGCTTGAAAAAGAAGCAAGACTGCACTGAAATGAATTTCATCAGCCTGGACTCTTTCATTGTCTGTTTGACAACAAAATTTGATTCATTGATCAATAGTTTGTTCACATCAAAATTTGCTGATTATTTTTTATAATAACATGAGTTTTCTTTTGTGGCCCTCTTACCAGGTTCAATTTTCCCAAATAAATTTTGTGATCTCAATTTTTTCAAGCATATTTACGGTCTTCCATCAATTGGTAGTAACAATCTTTACTGTGTTCAGTGTTGGCCTCTGTCTTTGTTTTATTTTCTGTTACTTATTTCTATCAAGTAAATGTTTTTTCTATGTTTGTGGTTCTCAGTGTTACCAATAATATTTCATTTTCAAACAGGTAATTATTTTCTAAAATTAATCCATGTACAATTTTAAATCTTCACTGTGCATCTGAATCATCCCACAGGGGCGGAGGGTTGTGAAAAAGACAGATCTCCAGTTTCAACACATGCCTACTGCCCCCAAGAGTCTGAATCAGTCAGCTTGGTGGCCCCAGACATCTACATTTTTATAAGCACTTAGTTCTCAAGTTCTGAGTAGTCACTGACTCAATGTTTGGTGAATTACTGGTAATTCCATGACTGTAAACTCTCTGGGCCTTGCTTTCCTGTTTTAACATTTCACTACTCCAACCTGGCTATGCAGTTCATGAGGGAGGGATTAAGTTAATGGTCTCTATATGACTAACATAGCCCATTATACACCTGTGAGGCAGCAAAAATACTAGTTGAGGCTGGGAGCAGTGGCGCGTGCCTTTAATTCCAGGGTAGGAAGGGAGGCCAAGGCTAGGAATCACTTGAATCTATGGGTTTGAGACCTACCACAAGCAACATAGCGAGACCTAGTCTCAAAAAAAATAGCTGGGTGTGGTGGCATGCGCCTGTAACCCCAGCTACCTGGGAGGCTGAGGCTAGGGATCGCCTGAGTCCGCGGGATTCCAGATCTGATCCAGGATCTGAACTACTCAGATCTGATCCCAGATCGGGACTACCCTGGGCAATATAGTGAGACCCAGTCTCAAAAATGCTACTTGGCTGGTTGTTGGCTCAACCAAAATCTTGACTATCAGTATCAAGAAAAGGAAGGGCCTTTTACTACTATAATGAAAAGGCACATAGCATACATTTTATCATTGCAACTGTTTTTAAGAATAAAGATCAATGACAGTAAGATCATTCACACTGTTGTATAACATCACCAATATTCCTGTGCAGAGTTTTTTTTATCATCTCAAAGTGAAACTCTACCCATTCAACAACAATCCTCTATTCCCTTTTCCCAGTCCTTGGTAACCACCATTCTTTGTTCTATTTCTAAAAATTTGACTATTTCTAGCACCCTATGCAAGTAGAATTATATCATATTTACCCCACTGTGTCTGACTTATTTCACCTAGCATAATGCATTCAGGGTTCATTCATGATATCACATGTATCAGAATACAGTTCCTTTTTAAAGCTGAATAATATTCCATGGTATGTATAAACCACATGTTATCTATCTATTAACCACCATTCACTACATAGCTGAGCACCAGATGTGTGAGCCCCCCACTCAACAGCCAGCCATCCCCAGAATGTGATTGTGTTCAGAGGAAACTAGAACCATCCAGATTAAATCTCTAGACCATAGACTCAGAAGCTAAATAAGTGCTTTTTGCTCTTGTCACTGAGTTTTGTGGTGGTAGCACAGCATTACTGGGGCAAGAGATAGCCAATACAACTCCCCTCCTCTGCCAATCTGCGGCAGTTTCTACATTTGCCCAAAAGAGATAAGACAACTGATTTCATTGACTTCATACAGCATGAGATGTAAATGCCAGATCTAGCAACCCACGGTTGCAAACTAAAGGCTGATTTCTTTGGAAAGCGACCCTCCTCCAGCTTATTGGAAAAGAAAACTTACATAATTCCCTTCTCAAGGACACCTGCCCCCTGTTGTAATGACAGCATCTCAATTCCTTAGAGAATAAGACCTCTGTCACACTCAATCTACATGTTCTGGGTAGTGTTGCTCTGGTCACCCTTGAGTGCCATCAGCAAGTGACCCAGGCATACCCCACCAATGTATCCTATTCTCTTTGCCCCAAATAGTTCAGAGATTGTATATGACACATCAATGGGATTCTGTTTCAAAATATGACTACAGGCAGTTCACTACCTGTCTGTGTCTATACAGGTATCTCTTTCTCAAACCTACCCCTTTCAAACACAGCTCTCTGCCTGTCGTGTCAATACAGGCATCTCTCCCTTCTTTTTTTCATTTTCTTCATAAATTGAAGGAAAGAATATGAATAATAATAAGCATAAAATAGACATAAAAAAGAAAGAAGGAATATGAATATAAAGTGTCCTTTTCATTAAGATGACATTTAAGTCTAGAGAACCAGGGACTACCATGGAGAAAGAACTTGCCTGAATATCACTAACTCAAAGAAGAGCAGATTCCAAAGTTGGACAGCAACAGTCACGACAATATGATTAGAACTTCTAGATCCAGCCAAGCCTAAGTTGTTCTTCCTTTGACCTTTTAGTTATGTGGATCAAGAAATATTCTAGTATTATTAAACCAATTTGAGTAAGGTTTCTATCCCTTGTAACTGAAAAAATGATCTGTCTTTTACTCTTTCGTGCTCTCTTCCTGAATGCATTATTCTTATCACCATGGGCTATGTCACGGTGCTCTTAGCCACTGTAGGAAGAGCCACTGTGTTTATTACTGCTACTGGTCACCTGCAGCTCCAGGTAAAATCCACCCTTGAGGGTGCAGTTTCTCCCATCCAAGTTCCAGAAGCAAGGAATGACCTTGGTCTGGGCTGGGCTGGCCCTGTATCCTGCTTCAAGGACACATATTCCTCATGAAGAATTTTGATGTGAGACTATGAGCAAGGACTCATAGTCTCTTTGAACTGGAGAAGGATCAGCTTCTAAACTCACTTATATAGTTGTTGATAGGACTCAGTTCTTTCAGGGCTTGGACTGAGGCCTAGGATTCCTAAGTGGCTTTGGCCCAAGGCTGTCCTCACCTTCTTCTCACATAGAGCCTGAAAACAAAGCAGAGAACTTAATTAAACTTACAAACAGGAGCAGCTGGCTCTTTAAATCCAGCCACTCATCAGGTTCTTCCCAGCTTGCACAAGCAGTAGCAAGACCACACTAAGCGTAAGAGGATGCAAAAACAAGATTTATTCACTAAGAGGATGAAATAGACAAAAGTCACAGAGTGTGCATACGAGGAACCCCTTTGATTATCTTATCACATGGCTCAGTCTCTAGTCCAAAAAAGCTACATGTGGGTCCTTCAGCCACATACTCCACAAAATGACAGCTGTACCACTTCAAGCCAAATGAAGAACCAAGATGGCACCATCGATCCTCCTCCAAAGGCACACCTGTTCACTTCAAGCCAAAAAAAGAAACCAAAATTGCTTCGTCAATCCTCCTCAAAAGACACAGCGCCAGCATTCTTTTTGCTTCAACTCTAAAGTGATCCCAAACCACCAAGACTCACTTGAAACAACAGCAGCTGCCACTTCAGACATTTCACAATGAAAACTGCGTACTGCAAGTTCTCTTCAGGTCTCCAAACAATTCCCAAGTTTTGCAGCTTCAGAGTTAAAGCAAATTTTCAAGTACCAAATTTCTAAGTCAGCTTACCAGGTCACAAGTTCCTCCAACATGCTTCCGTTGGCTTCTCATTGGTCCAGGCTGGGGATGGAAGTCCACAGCATGGCTTCCTTCCCTGCCCTGCTGCCACACATGCCAATGGCAGTTCTGAGGCCTCCAACCTCCCTGCTGTTCCTCTGCTCTCTCGCGTCTCCGGTTTTCTCTCTCCGTTGCTCTCCAGCTGCACGCCTTCTTTTTTTTTTCTTTTTCTTTTTTTTTTTGAGACTAGGTCTCGTTATGTTGCTGGGGTAGTCCCAATCCCATGGATTCAAGTGACCCCCAGCCTCAGTCTCCCAGGTAGCTGGGATTACAGGCACCTTCCACCATGCCTGGCTGCTTTTTCAAGATCAGGTCTCGTTATGTTGCCCGTGGTAGTCTCGAACCCGCAAACTCAAGCGATCCCAGGTCTCTTGCCTCCCAGCGCTTGGACTACAGGCGCACACCTGTAGTCCAAGTGCTGCGCTCCTTCTTAAATCCCCTTTCTCTGTTCCTCTCATGAGAAGGGTTGGTTTCCCTTCTCCAAGTCTCTGCCCACCAGGGCACAATGGTTCCTGTCCTAATGCAGCATTACCATGCTGGGGCCACGGTCCTCCAATTTCATCACAGCACCCCTGTCAGTCCCAATATGATTGCTAATATCACTCCCTTCCACTATCAACAGTGTCACTGTTTGCACAGTAAGTTAAGTGGTTCTCCTTAACAGACGGTTTTTTTGTTATTATCAAGTCATCCCTTTATGCTCCACAACCCCCATAAAAAGCCAAACAGTAGTTTCAGACTTTGTCAAAGGCGTTGGATAACAGCATAGGGGGTATCATGGAATCTAAAAATGGCTGCAACTATACCTCCACACGTTCATCTGCAGTGTGCCCTTGGCTCACCTCAAGAGGCCAAGTAATTCTCTTACCTTTGAATCAGATTGGGTTTAGCATTGCTTCAACCAATAGACCAGTATGGAAATGATTGTATCTTTCTAGAAAAACAAAGCAGAGTCCATCTTCTTTATGGGAGTGTTCATGCTTGTAGACTGAGCCATCTTGTGACAAGTCCAGCTTCTTTGGAGTTGCCATTTTGTGAGGAAGCTAAACCAACACTGAGAGTCATGCGTAGCCACTCTAGTAGACAGTCTAGAAAACAGACTCCAAAACTGTCCTAGTTATCCCCCATCTTTTGGTATTCAAGCCCTTGGGTAATCCCTTCTTCTTGAGAATGAGACTTGTTCCTAATAACTCACTTCTAAAAATTTAGGTCTAGTAATCAGTAGAATACTGCAAAAGTGGTGAGATTTCACTTCTTTGATTATGTTGTTTAAGACAACAATATTTGTCTGTTTGCAGACTCTCTGTCTTCTGGTTTTGGTGGTATGTTGGGGAGTTCCAAGTGAGAAGAAGCTGAGACTGCCTTAGGCCCCAGTCTAAGTCCTAAAAAACTGAGTCCTGTCAATAACTTGAGCTTAGAAGCTGACCCTTCCCCAGTTGAGCCTTCAATGAGATACACTAGTTCTTGCTCATAGCCTCAAAAGATATCCCAAAGCTGATCCCTGGCCCATAGCAAGTATGAGACAATAAATTTGAGGATTCCCTCTCTCTGCACAAAAATTCTTATTTCAATATTTTGGAATAGAAATTCCTCCTGACCTCTTAAACAACAGATTGCACCATCCCTGTGGCCTTTCTTAAAGTCTCACATTAAGTATTGTCTTGCAGCCTAATAAAGTAAATTAACTGAACCTAAGATATCTGCATAAAAAGAATGAATTTTCCAAACAAAATCTTTTTTTCTTTCAGATTTTTGATAGCTGTTGAGTGTGTATTCGGTTCTTCAGAAATCAATGTTTAACTACATGAAATGAGAAAAAGCCTTTCCAGGACCCAGATGTATCTTTTCTACCAAAATACAAATATAGTCTAGCAGTTTCCCCAGGCCTTGATAACCTGTGGCTATAAATGAAGTCACACTTTGTTTGTTTAACAAATAGTTGCCTAGGGTTTGCAGTGAGGTATTCTAAGTACATCAAAACCATTAATCATTATAACAAAATGATACGGCAGATGATCTTTATTATTGCCCCTTTTTTTATAAATGAGGAAACTAAGGCACAAAGAGGCCAAGCAAAAAACAGAGATCTCAAACTGAACTGGTGGTATAGGACCCAAGAGTTGTCTATCCTGACTTTCAGTGGTATGGATTCCTCACTTCTCAAGAAAGATCCACTCCTTCTCTATCTCAGTTTCCTGAGTCCTTGGGACATCCAGAATCCTTGGAATGTGTTGCAAGTGGGGTAGATGTCCATTGATACTGCTCCTAGGTATAGCTGTGCTGATACCCTTATGATCTTCTTCCACAGTGCTATGTAACAGAGCCCCAAGGCTCAGTGTCCTGAAATTAATTTAGAACTGCAGCCTGGTGGTCCTTCAGGAGGTTCCTCCCATCCATGCCTCGTCTGGCTGCAGCTAGCTGGCTCTGAGCTGACCTGTGTTGCCCATTTCTGGTACCTTGAGGTCATTTGATTCTGGTCCATGCAGAAAGAGAACAGTGGGATTGCACTCCCAGACCTGAAATTATACTACAAAGCCATAATGATTAAGACAGCATGGTACTGGAACAAAAACAGACACACAGTCCAATAGAACAGTATTGAAAGTTCAGAAATAAAGCCACACATGTATGATCAACTAATCTTTGACAAAGGGGCAAAAGACATACAATGGAACAAGGATAGTCTTTCAACAAATGGTGCTGGGAAAAGAGGACTACAACATGCAAAAGAATGAATCTAGACTACTCTCTAACACCACTCACAAAAATCAGCTCAAAACGGATAAAAGACTTGGACATAAGATCTGAAACCATAAAATATATAGAAGAAAATACAGGCAAAACACTTATGCTTCAGACACCTTTTTCATGATTTTGGTCCATGCAGACCTCAGCCTCCAGTAGGCTAACTTGAGCATGTTGACTTGGCAATGGCAATGACAAAGGAAAAAAACTGACAAGCCAACACCATGCAAGCACATTTCAAGCCTGTGTTTAAAATCACATCTATGAGTATCCCGTTAGTCAAAGCAAGATGTGTCACTGGGCACAGAGTTAGAACAGATAAGTATGGCACAGTTAGGCCTGATGTTTGGAATATTTATGCCATCAGTCTGCCATATTTATCACCAGTTCATTTTCTTTTCCAAAAATCTTGTTCCAAAGAACAAGACTGAATCTCAAAATAAAAGTACATTTAGACAATAGTGCTTAAGAGTCCACAAATTAAAGGTGTGCTCTGAGAAATGGTGAAGAAAGACACCAAATTGGCGGCAATACGCACACATAACTTCTATATAAAGGGAAAAGACCAGCATTCTCCTGTGTCAGTAGGACCTGAAACCGAGAATTCAGAACTCAGCTGCCAATGTGCCAGACACATTCTGGTGGCAGAGTGGCAGTCAGCATGGTAGGTATCATGTGGGTCTGGCTTCTGAGCAGAGTGTTAGCATAACAGCCACACCAGAGCACAGCCAGCAGAACTGACTGTGGCAGCAACATCTTAGCATATCAACATCTCATGCAGTTTCAGGAGTAGAAAACTCAAATGCTGACTTGCCTGATTCAAAATCGGGCCCTAGGCCACCCTAGAATTTCCAGGAGGGTCTGAGTGAATGTACACGTTAGTCCCATTCCTGGAAAACTGTCACTTTCTGGGCTCATACACCCAGCATGTAACCTAATTATAATTCCAAATCTGAGAAACAGGAGCCGTATTGGTCTCCTTTTCTTTTATTTTTTGGAGACTAGATCTCATCATGTTACATGGGGCACCATAGATTCAGGTTGCCTGAGGTACCATGGACTCAAGCAATGCCCATCCTCAGCCTCCCAGGTAGGTGGGATTACAGGCACCCGCAACAGCTCCCAGCTGATTTTTTGAGACCAGGTCTTGCTATGTTGCCCGGGGTAGTCTCAAACCCACGAACTTGAGCAATCCCAAGCCTCTTGCTTCCCAGCGCTTGGACAACGAGCACTCACCACCATGCCCGGCCATATTGGTTTCCAATCTGCAACTTCACAGCCCCTTTCATCTACAAAGAGGGAGTACTGAGGATATCTACTTCCCAGAGGTGGCCGAGGTCAAGACCTATGGCTACATATTGACTGAGGCGTTTCTGGAACTAGATGGGAAAAGCCTCCATAGACAGTAGAAGCTACCAACTAAAGAAACAGAAAGAGTAAAGGAGTCTGGCACTTTCTCTTTTGACTACAAGGACACCAGGGCATTTATACTGGCCCTTCACTGTCTGGGATGCTTGATGGAGGAAAATAGTTCTCATTCCGAATGCCCCAGACCTTTTCCCATACTCTGTCATAGTTGGGAGGAACCTCCACAGTCCCAGGAGTCCTTTCTGCCTATTCAGGTGCTTTGCACATGTTGGCTCATTTTATTTTTAAATAAATACACAGGAGGCAGAATTCTCTGCATCTATTTCACAGACAAGAAAACCAAGGCACAAAACTTCAGTGAAGGAACTTGCCCAAATCACACACATGTTAGTCTGTACAGTCTTGACTTCTGAACTACCCTCCAACTCACGCTCCTAGAAAGCTGCCATGCAGGGATTCCCAAGACATCACCAACTCCAGGGACCTTCAAATGACAGGTACATCCGCAGGGGATACAATCTCAAGGAGTAGTTGACAGAGCAATTTAAGTGAACCCATTTCTACATCTTCAGCTTCCACGTGGGTAAGTTCCCAAAGTAGTCCAGAGAATATCGTTGCGAAAAGAGGAATCTGCTTCTTTTTCAACTGCCCTGCTTCCATTTGCCAAAACAAAAGCAAAGGCACCAGATTTACTCATACTATACTTACTGGGGTCATTGCCCTGGTGGAAAACACTGTGCAGGGGGCCAGGGAAAAGGCACCTGAATGATGATTCTAAGTGTTGGGGAAAAGAGGTTTCTTTAATTTAGACACCACAACCCCTTCCCATACAGCTCATTCAGGGAAAATTTTCCATTTATTTTACTTCTTATGTTAAACAATTATTGAAATTTTGATCAACGATATCTAAAATGAATCAGGTTGATGACTCAATTCACAAAAACGCTTAACCCTTGGAGCCTTTGATCACAGGAAAAACAAACATTTTAAAACTTCCATCTCTAAACGTATATTTGATTTAGAGACTATGCCGAGATGATCCATATGAGACTTACAAGCAGAAAAATATAATACATTCCTATAAAATTCTGAAGGGGAAGCAAAATGGAAAAAAATGATTTAAAGAAGGAGGAAGACTGTAAAATTTCTAGCTGCTGAGTTTGTTCATCTGTTTTTTTAAATGGACGATGTGGCTATAGAATCATGCTGATATTTAAATTCCATTGATATATTTAATAGTGAAGTAAACATTTTATTTTTAAATGCTAATATGAACAACATGCACCATTACAATTTAAAACGCTGGAGGAAATTTTTTAAAGGCTGTGATTATGTCATTTTTCAGAAGTTTTTTGAAGGTCCATGAGCAAAAATAGGTGCAAAAGTCTCCATCTTATTCAACCACTCTTTTTATAGAAGAGGCATTAAAATCCTGAGCATAAAAGGGATTTACCCGAGGTAACATAGCAAACAGTAGTAACCTGAGCCAGGTCCCAGGGTTACGACTCACGACTCCCCAATCAACCTATTTTTCCTTATCCATGCTGGCATTTTGAGTCTAAAGGCCTGCAGGTCTCAGCCCTCAGAAGGGTGGAGAGCAGGGCCTGGCACGGTGGCGCGTGCCTTTAATCGCAGCCTATGAAACACGAGGCCGAGGTTAGGAATTGCTTGAGTTCGCGGGTTCGAGACCCACCCAGGGCAACATAAGGAGACCTAGTCTAAAAAAATAGCTGGGTGTGGTGGTGCATGCCTGTAATCCTAGCTACCTGGGAGGCTGAGGCTGGGGATCACTTGAGTCCATGGTACCCTGGGTAACATGAGCCTGCGGTCCACTCAGGGCAACATAGCCAGACCTAATCTCAAAAAAAAAGAGGGGGGTGGGGGAAGTAGGGAAGTTTATCCCAGTGAGGGCAGGGTTATAGGAAAGCAATTAGGCTAAGTACCAAGGACTCTCTAAAGCACAAAGCCATTTCTTCAACCCCAGGTGGGAGGAGAAAAGAGGATGATGCCTTACCTGGGGCTCTGTGAGACCTGTAGCTAAAAGATGAACAGGATCACTAGCAAACCACAGTTAGCAGGGAGAGAGCTGGGAAATAAATATAACGACCTCTTTCTCTTCCTACACAGGTTTTCCTGCTGGTTCCTTCCACTGGGCAAATAACCAGAAGCAGAGTGTAAGGATGAGCCTTGATACAGTTTGTAGAGCTCTGACTCCTGGTATAGGACAAAATGGAGACAGGGAGAGAGTAAATCTGGAAGGGTAACCAGAAAATGTCCACAGTACTTTCCATGTTGAACTTAACATTTGTTTTTAACATTTGCAGTTAAACAGAAAGATTAGGCTTTCCAGTTTCCCAGTCAAGGTAAACAACAGCTAAATAAAGAGATCTGCTTCCAGAAGAGTCCAAAAACTACATTTAATGAAGCAGAGGGATTTTAGAGTTTAGAGTGTTTCTTATTTTTCATTTCATAGTTATGATACATAGATACCTACTTGTTTTAATGATATAATTTGGGGGAGCATGTATACCATAGAAAATTGATTTTTATTTTGCTGCAAATTGCTGGTTAAGTCCCCATTCATCAATTTCTTCACAGACTGCTACAAACTCCAACAAAAACCCTGGAGTTGAAGGAAAGTCCCTGAAAAAAATAATGCAAATGGACATTTTAAACAATTATATTACTAAGAAAAGCAGGTATACTATAGTCATCTATTAAAGACATATTAATCCTACTATAATTATATTGAAAGAATGCCTCTAATTGCCACAATAAAAAATGATTTAACATTTAAATCACTTTTCTGGGCATTTTGTGTTCATGTTCCAGAAAGAGCAGCGCCCCCTAAGGACAGAAAACACTGATGGCCTCTGATACCCTTTGACCTGTGCTTTTTCTTCACACAAAAGTGGGGTCTGGTGAAGTAGAGGTGGAAAAAAGGAAGATGGTGGAGCCCTTGGGGGCTTATCAAACTCTAAAGTAAAGGTCACTACGTGAGTAAGGGGCTGGCCTCTGGACAGTTTTATTTTATCTTAGGCCACCAGGCAGGTGCCCACTACATAAGCTGCCCCCACCTCCCCAAGGCCATCAGGAAATAGATTGAGAAAAAACAGGATAACTTGTGATCAGATCACCTGGGGCCCTTCTTGCAAAAACTGTCCACCCATGGTCAGAGATTCCTGAAGGGAGATGAATCCCTGTGGTAAACGAGGAGGGTATAAGAAGGGGGCAAAAAGACAGGATGGGGTCACTCTCTGGAAGGCGACCTTAGCCAGTTAGTATTATTAGACCTTGGGAAATAAAGCTTGCTCATACAACACTTAGTCTCTGGTTCGTCTTTCAGGACTTGCAGACCCTATCAGGATGAAAGAGTGATGAGGTGCTCTTATCCCAACCCTTCCCCACAATGAGGCAGCTGATGACATTTCAGAGGCGCTCAGCCGCAAATGGGAACCCAGGTTCCAATCCCAGCATATTCATTGTAGCTCCTTGCTAACATCCTTCTCTCTGAATCTGAATTTCCTCCCATGTAAATATTTATCTCTAGTATCTACTATATCTCAACTGCCTTCATTCTTACACAGAAATAATAAAAACAAACTTTTTACAGAATTGTCCCTGGCACTAAATAAAGTTACTACTTGTGCAAAACACTTGTCAGGTGCTAAGCCAACATAACAGAGGCTGCTTGGAACATGTGCTCAAGGGTAGTTAACCTGGGTACAAAATTGCAAGCTCAAATTGCAGGCTTCTGCTGAGGGCCAAATAAGGAGATCAGCAGATATTCTCTTGAAAGAAGAATAAATCTGGACAAAATTGACCAAGACAACCCTTTCAATCTTCTAGAAACCAGCTAAAGAATACAACAATCTGGGAACCATTTATGTTTGGGGAAAGGAAAAAAAAAAAAAAAAAAAAAAAACGACTGAACTTTGGATAAGAACAGTGAGCATGTGGTATTCTTGCCTGCGGTTATTCCCAACCCCAGCCTCCTTCCCAGGTTGGTCAGTACAGAGATTCTGCCGTGATGTGGCTTCCTGCTGAAATCAAGAGAATTTGTTTGATTCACAGCTATAAGCACTAACAGTTTGGGGAAAGCGATTATTTATCCTGGTTGCAGGTGGATGCGGAGGTTCACTGGCTTTGTTGTCTGAGATCATGATCATAGTTGAATCAAGCATATTCTTGACTGAGGCTACATATGTGAGTGACAGAGGCCAGAGAAGGCTGAAGCTATTCTCACAGTTCTGCTGACCTTAAGGTTGCCTACATGTGTGTGGGAGATCTGAAAGTGCCCAGGAGAAAGTAAAGTGCTAGAGTATACTTAAAAATGGCCTGAAGTTTGATTGGACTTTTTTTACCTACAGATTTCAGCAGAGGGCTGAAACCTTAGTATCTCAAGGTGTTTTATTACAGCCTCACAATCTCTGTCTAAACACTGAGTGCCTGCTAAGCTATACTGACTCAGGGGCAACCCTTAAGAAGCAGGCTTAAGAAAAAAGAGAACTGTAAGAAAATAAACTCAGGCAGAGATAGTAGCAACTGTCTACCACTGGGAAGAAAGATCGAGCGCAGATAGGTTACCGAATACATAATTTTTTAATTACTACAGTAACTTTGAGGGGCAAAAGACAGAATTCATATTTGTTATAATGGATTATCTAGAATATTCAAGTTTCAACAAAAAATATGAGTAATGCAAAGAAATGAGAATACTACCCATACTCAGGAAAAAGAGGAAACTATAAGAATTGCTTTTGAAGGCCTGGGCACAGTGGCTTGTGCCTGTAAGCTTCAGCCTATGAAGCAGCCAGGGCTAGGGATCGTGGTTCAAGTCCCATCTGGGGCCCGTAGCGAGACCTAGTTCCAAAAAAATAGCTGGGTGTGGTGGCACACGCCTGTAATCCCCAGTACCTGGGAAGCTGAGGGTGGGATGGCTTGAGTCTGTGGTGCCCTGGGCATGGGCAAAAATAGCAAGACCAAAAATAGCAAGACCTCAAAAAAAAAAAAAAAAAGAATTGCCTTTGAATACTTTCAGGCCTCTGACTTGGCAGACAAAGACTTCAAAGCAGTTATTTACTTACATCCAAAGAACTACAGAAAAATTACATTTGAAAATTAAAGTCTGGCAATAATGATTAGATAAGTGGAGAATCGCAAAAAAGATAGGAATTACTGAGAAAAACCAAACAGAAATTCTGGTGTTGGAGGTATGATAGCTGAAATGAGAAATTCACCCAGAAACTTTTAACTGAAGATTCAACATGGTCAAAGAAAAAATCACTGAACTTGAAAATAGATTTAGTAGAGATGATATAGTTTGAAGAAAAAGAAAAAAGAGAAAAAGAAAAAGAGAAAGAGAAAAAGAATTTAAAAAAATTTCAGAGAGGTATGGGACAACAACATGTACTAACACACATGTAATGGTAGTATCAGAGTAAGAAGTGAGAGAAAGCAGAAAATAATTTGAAAAAACAGGCAGTTCTTATCTTTTAAGGCTGCCTGCTTGTGTCTTTGCAAGCATCTCTCTTTATTCTTTTTTGCTCAATAATGTTGCTGTTAAAAAAAGGAATTTGAAAAAATAGAGGCAGAAAATTTCAACCTTGAAGGAAACATTAATTTAGGCATTGCAGAGATTCCATAAACCAGAAATATTTATATTTTTGAATATATTTATATTTTGGACACATTTATATTATAGACACATCATAGTCAAACTACAGCAAAACAAAAGAAAAAAATCTTGAAAATAGTAAGACAAAAACAATTCAACACATACAGAAAACATCAATGTGTTTAATTACTGACTTTCCATGTGAAATAATGGATACTAAACAGACATATTGAAAGTACTGGAAAAAAAAAATAGAACTGTCAACCAAGAGCTTGGTATTCAGCAAAACTCTTTCAAAAATGAAAGCTGAATAAAGACATTCCTAGATTAAAAAAAAATAGATTTACAGAATTCATGGTATCAGACATGCCTTACCAAATATTCTAATAAGTCCTTCAGACCAAAAGGAATTGATACCAGATGGTAATTGAATCTAAAGGAAGAAAGGAAAACCACTGGGAATTATAAATATGTAATAAGAGTCAAACTAAGAGGATAAAAAAGAGAATATAAACATATATATGTATATATATATATCAGGGAAAGGGGTTAACTGCATAGTGAAAGATAAAATTGGATTTTCATTAGTGAACTTAATGTAGTTTTTATAAATGTTGATTTATAACAATGCACACCTAAAAATATATGTTTAGCTCAAAGTGACTTCAAAAAAATGTCAAATAGTGAATTTACAAGCAAAGCAAACATCGTGTTATGTGATAAATGCTTTGGTAAGACACAAAGCAGGGGTGAACACTGAGATGAGGGGCGCTGTTTCAGCCAGGGAGTCCAGGGAGCGCCTCCAAAGAGACCTGAGAGAAGTGAGGGGACCAATCACTTTCATGGTTAGTTTGCGCTTATAAAAGTTGTGTTCTGTGATCAATACGTTTGGAAAACGTGCGTTCCATGTGAACTGACAAGTCTCTCGAGTCCTTGTCAGGGGGTTTACTATGCCAGATTGCAATGAGCATCTCTTGAGGGAAAGGGGGTTTTAATTATAGCACATCCTAGCTGTCTGATGATGGCACCCTATTTGGAGTCCCCTGCAGAAGCATCATTGCATGAGGCCAGTTGGGACTTCAGGGGCTGGGAAGCAGCAATCCTCAGCAGCTGGTGCTGTGGTTTTCTGAGAGCAGGTGCCAGCTTTCTAATGCCCCTGTGCACCATGCTCTGGGTTCATAGGCCACATGAGGGGATGGACAGCTTCCAGCCAAGATGCATCTTTTTTCCCGAAGAGAAGGGAAACCCGCCTCTGCCAGCAACCCTTGGCGAGCCTGCTCAGGGTGTACCAGGGTACAGCAGCTGGGTTGGAATTAGCAAATGTAAAACATGCATCAGAGAAGACCAGCCGCCTTCACCACCCACTAATGGTGCAAAGACAGCTGTGCCAGGGAAACTCAAGTCAAGGCAAGAGAGCGGGGGTGGAGTAAGGAATCTCCTTCTTGGAACATAATTTTTCTTTTTTCAGAGGCTTGAATCTTCTTCAGAAATGTGGCACAGTAAAAGGTACTGGCTGGGGAATCAAAAGTTCAGGGGTTTGATGACTGTGATAACAGATTTCACTGGTTACCTTAGGCAAGTCATGTCCCATAAGTGTTGGTAACTTTGTCTTTCATGTGGGATTTCTCGGGTGTCACAGGTCCAGGTCTTTGGGATGGACAAGGAGTAGGAGGTCTCAGGTTGTCTTTCAGTTTCACCAGACTCTACTTATTTAATAGATATCAGAGCCATGTGGAAAGAAACGGACAACAAATGCTCTAGTTACTGATCCCACGCCTGTGAACTTCACATGCACCATCTCACAGAATAATCAACAGTAATTTTGGATGACTGAGCTTAGGTCTTAAGTTTATAAGTGAGGAAAAAGGCTCAGAGAGGTGAAGTCAACTGCCCAAGTTCACACAGCTTCGAAGTAGATAAACTGCTATTTCATCTTCAGATCTTATGTTCTTGGAGTATTCTGTCCAGATCCTTTGTTCATCCTTCTCGGTGAGGAGCCAGATGGAAGGAGCAGGAAGAAGTCAGTCACCTCTTTGTTGGCCCCTGCCAATACCCTAGTCACTTAGCCTTCTCCCTAGTCAATGGGAAGATCTTTGCTAGTTGCTGGCAGGAGCCATTCTGGCAGAAAAGCAGGTATGTGTCAGGCACAGAGATACTCCTTGTTGAACACCTTCTGGATGGATGGATGGATGGATGGATGGATGGATGGATGGATGGATGGATGGATGGATGGATGGATGGATGGATGGATGGATGGATGGATGAACAGTATTGGGGAACAGCAAGCAACATGAAATTTCGGGCCAACTTTCCAAGGGTTTACTGCATCAAGTCTTGTCCTAGGTCCTCAGGCACCAGCCAGGTGGGTTTCTGGGTTCACAGAAGACACCAGACCATCAGCAGATAATAATGTGATATGAGAAGGCCCTTGGCTGTGTTCTGAGCAAAAGGTTGGGTGAGAATGGAAGAGTTGAACTGAGGCTCACACTGTGGGATCTGGTTGGTAATCACTGAAAGGAGAGTAGAATAGAGGGTCATGTGACAGGAGCTACCCATGCTCTCAGGGACTGTCTTCTGTGGGGCTAGAAGCCACAGATCCATGAGATGGGGAAACTCATCCGATCAGAGATCTTTCCTGCCTGTCTGGGAGTCTGGAGCTTCTGGAGGAGAGCTCCCTCCATGCTGAGGAATAAGCACATGGGCTCCAGCTTCCACACCAAGCAGCTTCCACACAAGGTAGCTTCAAAGTCGTCTCCCCTTGGACATTTATACCATTTATATCAGCCAACAACAGTCTTCAGCTGCCTGAGCTGGCTGTTCTGAGACCAGTCTTCCTACCTCCCTCCCCCCGTAGGGAGCTGACAGAGAGCGCCTATCTGAGGTACAGAGGACTGAATTTGGTTGGGGAACAGTCTAAGCAAGATTTTAAAAAAAATTATCACAGAAGTCACTCACATCTAGTATTGAAAAAACAGTGTATGAACAAAATAGTAAAAAAATAAAATAACATCATCTTTCAGTCTATCACAAAAGTCAGCTATTGGTATTTTGCTGGTATTTTTGCTACACACACACACCCCCCCACACACACACTTCTTTTTCTCTCTATACATGTAACACAGAGTTTTTGAAAGTTTTCAAAATCAATAAATCAGATTCCATACACTGCCTGTAATGGCACTTTCATTCATCAAATCGTGTCATAATTCTGTCCCCAAGACAATAAGCATATTGATATCATGCTTCATAGCAGCATAGTGTGTCATCCCATGAACAGAACATGTCCTTATTTAGTACATATGATTCAGGATATACAGTCTATCAGAATTTAGCAAGCACTACTTGTTGACTATTTAGGTTGTTACAAAAGCTTTCATGGACTGATACAATACCATGAAGATATTTTTGAGCATCCTTATCATGAATCACCCTGAATATTTCCTTAAAAATGAATTGTTACACCAAAGTTACAAATATTTTAAAAATTTAACACTCATAGATCACCTCTTCAATCCCATCCTGAATGGTTGCTCCAATTTCCACTTTCCTTTCTCCAGACAAAACCTAGGGGTATCGTGATTCTTTTTATCTTAACCAATGCCATAGTGAAAATGGAAACCTTGTGTTATGCTTATTATTTGATTCTAACTCAGTTGATCATTTTTTCTTAAGCTTACTGTCTTCTTGTGCTTATTCGTAATTACACCACTGTCCACTTCTTTATTGGAATGCTCAGCTTTTCTCAGTATGTTTTCTTCTTTAATTTTCACCTTACTATTTTATGCAATTTTAAATGATAATGTGGTCAAATCCTTTTTTATATACATAGAAGAGCCTTTTCTATTTCAATATCTCTCTGTATTTTTGTCTAATTGTCCTAAGTGCCTCATTGATATTTTCAGGTTAATGCTGCTAGGGTTTATTTTGGTATATGATGTGAGTTAGGTATCTAACTTTGCTATTCCAAATGACAAGCTGGTTGTACAACCACTTACTGATGGTTCCTCTTTTTATTTTGGATTTTGACATGCTTCGTTTACTATGCACTCACATTCCTGTACACCTGGGCTCTTTCTGGGACTTCCTGTTGTTTCATTAATATGCCTATTTAATTTGGTCTCAGAACTACCTCATTTTCATAATGTCAATTTTCAATAAATATTAACATTTATTAAAACACTCAATTCTTTTTTCTTGCCCCCAACTTTTTGGTCTATTCTTGTATATTTAGTACAAAATTTAATTCTCTATAAAGAATCTCAATGATTTTAGCGAGCTCTTATCAAACTCAAAATTAGTGGCATAAAACTTAAGAAAAATAAACAAAAAATCCAATCAAAAAATGGGGAGAAGCCGGGTATGGTGGCGTGCACCTATAATCCAGGCTATTTGGGAGCTTGAGGCTAGGAATCACTTGAGTTCACGGGTTTGAGACTACCCCGGGCAACATAGCAAGATCTAGTCTCTTAAAAAAAAAATGGGGAGAAGAGCTAAAAAGACATTTCTCCAAGGATGAAATAAAAGGCCAAAAGGCATGTGAAAAAATGCTCAACGTCACTTATAATCAGGGAAATGCAAATTAAAACCACAATGAGATACCATTTTATGCCAGTAAGAATAGCACATATCCTAAAAAACGGGCAACAACAAATGTTGGTGTGAATGAGTAGAAAAAGGAACACTCTTATTACACTGTTGGTGGGAATGCAAACTGGTCCAGTCACTATGGAAAGCAGTGTGGAGAACCCTCAAACTAATGAAAATGGAACTGCCATTTGACCCAGCAATTCCTCTTCTGGGACTCTACCAAAAGGAAACTAAAACACTTATACAAAAGGACACCTGTAGTTGGACCTATATTGCAGCACTATTTACAATTGCAAGGACATGGAAACAACCCAAATGCCCCAAAACAGATGAATGGATGAAAAAGATGTGGTATATTTATACAATGGAATATTATAAATTAAAAATGACAAATTTGAAGCATTTGAGAACAAAAGTAACAAAGGAATCATATTAACAGAAATAAGTCAGAAAGAAAAAGACAGAAACCAGATGGTCTCACTTTTATGGGATATAGGGAAAATCAACAAAAGATCAAGAGGGAAAGTCAAAACAAACTAACAACCAAACCAAAGCATACAGTTTGGCGGTGAGGGCAGATGGAGAGATCAGGGAGGGGAGGAGCCTGGAGGACTGGGATGACAGTTCACAGGTGATATGGTAGTGGGAGAAACCTGGGGAATACAACGATGCAAAAATTATATATATATATATAAATAAATAAAATTACTATAAAAATTAATGGAGATAGTTTGATAGAGATAATGTTAAATATAGATTAAATTGGGGAGAGTTACGGTATGAACCTTTTTCATTTAAGATAATAATATACTTTCTTTCATGTCCCCAGTCAAGTTTTGTTCTTTGCATATACCTGAATATTTTTATTTAGTTTGAATTGTGTTTGCTATATAGGAAAGCTGGATAAAAATGTAAATAAATATAGATGTTAATAGACATACATGCATTTTTATCTTGTAATAGATTTTCTTACTAAATGCCCTAATTACTTCAGATTTTATTATTTGGTCTTCTTGGTTTTTATATGTCAATACATCATCTATAGAGAATGACAATTATAACTCTCCATTTAAATATTTATAACTCTCAGCAGGGCAGCTATTCCATGGTACTTACCAGTATGGCTTACCATTCTTTAAATTTTGAAATACTTTTATACCACTTGGCAAACAATCTTCCAGTAATGCTAGATATGGCAAAATCAGTTCATCATATAGATTCTAATGTCAATCCATTAGTTCAAGTTGTGGCCATAGCATGTGATGACTACTTAGCTAATAAATGTTTCTTCCATCAGAGTGACATCCAAGCCATTTATACAATATCCCCTCATATTTGGGTCCATTTCATACAAAACCTCATGGCTTGTTGGCTCCTACTGTACAAAGCACTCTATACCTATACTCTATAGAGTATATATTCTACACTCTGTACACACTATCAGTGGTTTTCAACCTCTGGACTAGTAACCTCTGGGGGTCACCCAGGAATCTATGAGGACAAAACTTATATAATACTAAGGCATCATTTGCCTTTTCCACTCACGTTTTACTAGGCGTGTAAGTGAAATTTTCCAGAGTTGAGTGACGCGTGATATCATAAGAGATTGAATGCAGAAGCAGATCCAGGAATCCAGCTGAATTCCATTAGGCTGGACATTAAGGATACTTGCAAAAATGTAAAACAACAGCACCATGTTTTTAAAAACAGTCATTTTCAGGCCAGGCACGGTGGCTTGTGCCTATAAGCTTCAGCCTATGAAGCAGCTGGGGCTAGAGATCGCGGTTTGAGTCCCGCCTGGGGCCCGTAGTGAGCCCTAGTTCCAAAAAATATCTGGGTGTGGTGGCGCATGCCTGTAATCCCAGCTACCTGGGAAGCTGAGGTTGGGGATTACTTGAGTCTGTGGTACCCCGGGCAACGAGAGCCTGCGGTTTCACGGGCAAAAATAATGAGACCTAGTCTCAAAAATAAATAAATAAAAACAGTCATTTTCATAATGTCATTTATGTTAACATAAGCGTGTTGCTATTATTTTAAATGAATAAGTACAAAAATATAAAGTTCTCAGTCTGAGCTTGAATATTGGATCAACAGATAAAGCCCATCAAACAAAAGATCTAACAGTGTCCAAAGTAATTTAAAACACGATGGAAGTGTTCTGATACCAAAATGTTCGCAGACTACCACTTTAAGAGAAATTGCAACTTATTGCCAGGTCCAAATGATGTAATGGACCCTGCTTCTAAATAGTTTCTACTTTGGTTTTATTGTTAGCCTGCTATAATTCTTTGTGTAGGGAGTAATTGTGCAGTGTTCTGAGGTTTATAAGTTTAAGGCTTCACAATAAAATATTAAAAATGAAACCCAGAGTTTGGGTAAGTTTCTTAATGTTCCTTTTAAATATTATAAACATGAATCTTCTGACTGGAAGAACAAAGAAAAAATAATATTAATAATGAACCATGCCAGGAATAGCTTCTGATATTGTGTAGTAACCAGATTCCAGCTTATGATACAGTGCAAAATAAAATAAATAATTTGTTTTAGTGGAATGAAAACAACTGGGCTGCTTCAATAAAAATAATACAAATGACATAATGTGAGTGTATAACTATTTCTCAGATGAACCAAAAGTACTAAAAACTTACATAATTAAAAGTTGAAAGCGAATACTTACACATTTCATCAGAATGACAATTATGTTCTGTTAAAATTCAAAGTTTAAATAAGGAAAATTTTCTTTCATCAATGAAGAAAAGCATAAGAACATTATAAATTAGTTTCATAAGAAAAACAATGGCATAATAAAAACTTCTGAAAAATTTATTGGAATATTGATAAAGCAAATGAAAAACATCTAGAAACTACTGTCTGGTTAAAAATAATTGAGCACTGTCAGACATAAAATATTTAATAGAACTTCAAAAAAGAGCAATATCAATATGGTCTTACAGCAATCTAAATTTATGGACTTGTTTGTTGCAAAATATTTATCTACTGATATGAGAAAACAACTTTTTGGAAAATGTATAAATCAGAGCAGTAAAATTTCAATCATTATTGATGAAGCCTCAACTGTTTCATATAAAATAGTTTTAATAATTTACTTAAAATATGAAATTCAAGACTTTGAAGATAATTTAATGGTTTTTGTTGATCTCATACAGCAGGAAGGAATGACATCTGAAATAATTTACCAAAATTTATTGTTGACACATGAGAAAAATGGTTTCAATGAGAAATATTTCCATGAAAACCTTATTGGATTTTATAAAAACAGTGCCTGTAGCTAAGAACAGAGTTTATAGTTTCAGCCACAACTTAGGAAAATTTTGGATGTTTTAATTTGGCACTAAGTCACTGAAATCAATTATCCCTGAATAATGCAACAAAATGAGTAGAGCAAGTAAGTGATTCTAAGTGTTTTCTTAATTTATCACCATATATCAAATAACATCAGGACAAATTGATTAGATAACTGTAGATTTGAAAATCAAGACAATGAAAATTAGAAAGCTTGGGTTCTGATGTTCAAATTACAAAAACAGCTTCAAAATTGTATCAAGCTTATCAATTGAACAAAAATTGTAGAAGTAAATTACCCTTAAAAATAAAGAGACTTCACTTTAAGTTAATTTATTGCTTAAAAATTAAAATACCAATATATTTAGCTTAATAGAAAATTTAATTAAGATAGTGGATAATTAAAACTCCCAAATTTAAAATGTTTGAGCATGTAAAATTAAAGGAAAATGGATTTTTCATAGAAACAAAGAAGTGTACCCTTTCAAATAAGATAAAGGTTAATTCAAAGAGAAATTTAATTTATGGAAATATATTTGCTGTTTAAAGTAAAAGCAAAATTTTTTTGTTTTTTAATAGATGGTGTTCTTTAATTTGTTAGATTATTAATGTTGCTTTGGCCAATATTTGGTCAAAAAGTGTTTATGAAACTCTGAATTGAAAGTAAATAATGATTGATAAATGAATTTTATAATTAAATCAACATTTTAATAAACTATTTTTGTGACTTACTTGGTAATAGAGATTAAATATCTAAAACCCAACTATTTAAAGGCAAGAAAATTCTAGTTACTTGCTGTCAGTTCAACAGAGATGAGTCAGTAGTATGAACAATATTTTGAATCTTAAGATATGTGAATTTACAGTCATTCATGAACCACCAATTAATGGTAAATGGTTGAAAGAGTTTGGTCTAGTTTGTCAGATTATAATTCAGAAAGAGCATCAATAAATTAGTGGTGGTTGAATTTTTTTAAATTGTACCAATAATTTATAAAAATCCACAAAGGGTTTGGAAATTATTACAGATTTGATGAAGAGTTTTAACAACTCACCTCTGTTAATTAGCAAGCAATTTTATGATATATCTAAGCTCCCTGAGAGTAAAAGAGACTCAATCTTAGTATTTTTAATGAGTGTGCAGTTTATACTACTAAACTCCTTGTTAAATACTTTGCACATCACCCAAGCTTTTGTTAGTTTATCATCTAGTTGCATTGATAGGCACTTAAGTAATGAAGTTAAGTAACCTTGATGGTTGAGGGCCTTGTTTTCTTTGTGATTTTAATCACAATGTTTGTAGTGCTTTGCCATTAGGCATAATGCTAACATTTGATATAGACATTTAAAAAATCAAATGGCATAAGTATTATATCTGGTACATAAAGAGTTTAATATGGTTCTTCATCTTTGACATATTATTATGATTAGTTATAATAGTGGATTTTTAATATTGAATTGACCTTCCATTCTCATAATGAGTCCTATTCAGTGGTGGTTTTTTTTTTTTCAAATATGCATCTGGATTCAATGATTCTTTTATTTTTTTAAAAGAAATTTCATATCCATTACCCAAAGCTTGACTGGTTATTAGTTTTCTCTCTGTGTATGTGTGTAAGTATTACCAGTTTTGACTTTGAAAGGACTACCAATGAAACAATACAGGTTTAGTGCCATTATGCACAGTCCTTGGATAACCATCTCACATTCAGCTGGTTTTTAGTCTTATAAAAGTTTTCTATCATTCTTGGGAGATGTGGTCTTACAATCTATTTTACCAAAACTTGTGATTTTGGGAGCATAGCATTTTTGTGTATGATAAACTATATAACCCTTTTTTCTTCATTTCTGGTTAAAACATGTTTCCCAATTATGTGTATATGTACGTGTATGTGTATGTATATATATATATATATATATATATATATATATACATATATATTTTAGAGGCTAGGTCTTGCTATATTGCCCAGGGTTGTCTTGAACCCGCGAACTCAAGTGATCACTAGCCTTAACCTCTCAGGTAGCTGGGATTACAGGTGTGCACCACCACACCTGACTATTTTTTTTGAGACTAGGTCTTGCTATGTTGCCCAGGGTAGTCTTGAAACCACGAACTCAAGTGATTCCTAGCCTCTGCCTCCCAAGTAGCTGGGATTACAGGCATGTGCCACCATGCCCAGTCCAATCACACACATTTTTAATTGAGATATAATTCACATATCATAAAAATCTTTTTAAGTCATTCACTGTTTTCTTAATAAATCCACCAGTTTTGCAGTTATTCCCATTATCTAATTATAGACATTTTCATCACTCCCCGAAGAAGTGACACCTATTAGGCTGTTGCTCCCCATGGTTCTCTCCTCCTCAGCTTGTGGCAACTACTAATGTTCTGACTGCAAAGTCCATAGATTTGCCTGTTCCGGGTATTTCATATAAGCGGAATCATATAAGCTGTGGCCCGTGATGTCTGTTTTCATTTACCATGTTATCCAGGTTCACCCACATTGTAGAAAGTATCAACAGTTCATTAGTTTTCAAGACAGGATAATATGTCATTGCATATTATTTAAATATTTTTATTTACACATTTTTTAGGTCCATTTACCCTTGATAGACATTTTCGGCTGTTATCAATAATGCTGAACATTCATACACAATTATTTGTGTGTGAACATATATTTTAAATTTATTTGAATGCATACTTATAGGTGGGATTTCTGGTAACCCTATGTTCAATCTTTTAAGGTAATACCAAACTTTTTCAAAATGGCTAGATCATTACATATTACTTCCAGTAGTGTTCTAATGCCCCCATCTCATTGCTAACACTTTTTATAGCCTACCTTTTAATTTGTGGCCATTCTACAAAGCGTGGTATGGCATCTATTTTTTATTTTAATTTTCATTTCCTTAGATTATATCACTTTTGTATAAAAGTCTATTCAGATCCTTTTATTTTTATTTATCTTTTAATTGTTGGGTTGTAAAAGTTCCCTATAAATTCAGGATATAAGTCATCAAATTATAAATATTTTATGATTTGCAGAAACTTTCTTCCATTCTGTGTTTTTTCAGTTTGATAGTATTTTTGAAGCATAAAAATTTCACTATTGAAATTTATTTTTTTATTTTGTTTATTTTATTTTATTTTTTTGAGACTAGGTCTTGCTATGTTGCCCTGGGTACCACAGACTCAAGTAGTTGTCCAGGGTACCGTGGACTCAAGTGATCCCCAGCCTCAGTCTCCCAGGAAGCTAGGGTTACAGGCACCGGCTATGGTGTCCAGCTGATTTTTCGGGAACAGGTCTGGCTATGTTGCTGGGGGTTGTTTTGAACCTGCGAACTCAAGTGATCCCAAGTCTCTTACCTCCTAGCGCTTGGACAACAGACACGTGCCATCACATCCGGCTTAATGAATGAAATTTAATGGATGAAATTCAGTATTTTTTCCTTGATTTTTGGATGTTAGTACTATATCTAAGGAACTATTAATTAAAAGTCACATAGTTTAACACTTTTGTTTTCCTCTAAGGGTTTTATAATTTTAGACTTTATATCTTGCCTTTGATCCATTTTGAGTTAAAATTTGTATATGACTGAGGTTGGGTTCATCTTCATTCTCATGCATGTGGCTCACCAGTTATTCTTGTACTGTCTTCAAAAATACTATTCTTTCCCCAATGAATTTTCTTGGCACTCATATTACAAATTAATTGGCTATTGATATATGGGCGTATTTCTGGAATCTCAATTCTATACCATTGATCTATATGTCTCTCCTTATGCTGGTAACACATGGACTTGATTACTGTACATTGTTCTATGTTTTGGAATTGGGAAGCAAGGGTCCTCTGACTTTACTCCTGTTTTTCGAAGTTGTTTTGGCTATTCTTAGTCCCTTGCATTTCTAGCTGAATTTTAGCCTCACTTGTCACTACAAAGAAAAGAGTAACTGGAGCTGTTTTTTTTTTTGAGACTAGGTCTCGCTATTATTGCCTGTGTAACTGCAGGCTCATGTTGCCTGGGGTACCACAGACTCAAGCAATCCCCAGCCTCAGCTTCCCAGATAGCTGGGATTACAGGTGCACACCACCAGCTATATATTTTTAGAACTAGGTTTCACAAAGTGGCCCCAGCAGGACTCAAACCGCAATCCCTGACCCTGGTCGCAGCTTCCTAGGCTGCCACTTACAGGCATGCACCTCCATGCCCAGTGTAACTGGAATTTTAATGCAACGTCAGAACTTTTCAAAATCCCAGTGCAATTTTATTCTCCTATCTTATTAACCCTTTGTCTTGTTTATTGCTTGGTCCAATTGCTATCCACTACCCTAGGATATCAAGAAGTTAAACTAATTGCTTGCAGTTTTTTTTGACAAATACCTTGTGAAGACATTTTTTTCTCACACGGCAAATGAAGATAGCATTGAACGTGTGTTTCCTAGGGACTCATCAGACATGTGAAATAGTGAGTATGGACTTGGAATGAGGTTTTAGAGGAGCTACAATCCTGGTTGTTGTTTTTTAACACAAATGTAGGCTGTTAGTTTTCAAGAATCCTTCAGAGCAGAGAGACTGAAAGATAAGATTAAAGCAAATAAAATACTGCAAATTTTTCCGTTCTGAAACTCAACTGTTTTCTTAAACATTCCCCACATTGCTGTAACCTTTGTTTCATTTCTATGGTTCTGAAAACGTTAAATTTTGACTTTTTTTTTCAGTTTTTGCATTGCTTTTATGGAGGAAGGAATGTTCACTTTGTCATCTTCATTAATGTCATTCAAAAACGTTAATTTAGATTTTCTCTTTGTTTTTATCCTTTTTGACTAATTTTTCCAGAACTTTGTCTCATTATTGATATTTTAAAAGAAAAAAAGTCTAAAATTTATGAATTCTCCTATTTTCTAATTCATTAGCTTTATCCTTAGTAATTCCTTTACCTTTCTTTAGTTAAATATATTTTAGTTCTTGAAATGAATATTTAGCTTGCTTATTTTGATTCTTCACCTTTCATAGTAAACAATATTTATAATTATGAATTATCCTCTGTGCAGTAACTTGGGAGTCTCATAAGTTTTGATACATGGTGTTATCATTATTATTTTCTAGCCCATAGTTGCAATGTTATTTTATTTTTGACTTCAACTTTATTTATGAGGGCATTTAAAATTTCCCAGTGATGTTTATTTATTATTTTGCAATCCATTTCCTGTTTTATTGCATTGCAGTATGTGAACTGTCAATAAAATCCTACTTCTATAGGATTCATTTTTTTCTTTGTACCTATGATATCATCAGTTTAAAAACTTTTATGAACATTTGAGAATAATATATTCATAGAATATTCTATTTCTCTCTCTCATATGTCTACCACCAATCTATTATTCAGTCCCTCTATTTCCTTCTTTGCTCTACCATAGACTGAGAATTGCTTTGGTTAAATCAATTGTATCAATTTAAACAAAAAACAACTTGTGTATAAATCACATACAGTAAAATATACCCATTTTAAGTGTATCTTTTGATGCGTGTGACCAAGCCACCATCAAGACAGAGACCATACATAACAAGACAAAAAGTTTCCTTTGACCCTTTCAAGTCAACTTCTCCCCAGAACGTCATTCTTAGGCAGTAATTCTTCTATCGCCTGTCACTGTCGATTGGGTATGTCTCTTTAGAATTTCAGATAAATTAGTACAATAAGCACACAAATTGTACTCTGCATCTGATTTCCTTGGTCAGCACTGTGTTGTATAATTGCTAGTGTCCCTAATTCATTTCTTTGCCACTGAACTGCGCTTCGTTATATGACTATACCTCAAGCTGTTTATCCACTCACCAGTGGTGCATATTAGGGTTATTTCAGTCTGGACTATTATGATTAAACTGTTTTATTATACATATACACACATATGTGTACATATATACATACACATATATACACATATGTGTGTACATATATACACATATGTGTGTATAAGCCTTCATGTGACACATAAAACCATGTGACATGGTTTTAGCTGGCTTGCATCATAAGCATGACACGTAAGTTTCTTCATAAGAAACTACCAACTTTTTTCTCCATAGTGGCTATCCATTTTACTTTCCCATCAGCAACATGGGAGTTTCACTGGTCCCTCAACCTCACAATGAAGCTGTGACCCCAAGATAGGCAGTGCATTTGTCCCCAATATGGACAGTGTATTTTTTGTTTGTTTGTCTTTTGAGACTAGGTTTTGCTATGTTGCCCAGGGAACTGCAAACTCACATTGCCCAGTGTACCATGGACTCAAGTGATCTCCAGCCTTAGCCTCCTAGGTAACTGGGATTACAGGTGCACACCACCATGCCCTGCTATTTTTTGAGACTATGTCTCACTCTGTTGCCCAGGGCAGGTCTCGAACATGCAGACTCAAGCAATTCCTAGTCTCGGCCTCCCTCCTAGGCTGGGATTAAAGGTACCTGCCACTGCACCCGGCCTTGAGCAATGTTTTTGTTCATAAAATTAAGGCATTGCATTAGCTGTATCTGAAAAACACTGAGGTAAAAGAGAACTAAACAGGAAGGGTACTTTTCTTTTGTTGCAAATTCCCAGTGTGGTCCCAGAAGAGAGAATGTATCATCTAGAGAGTATGTAGAGGGAAATTGGAGCCTTTGGTTTTAAGGAGAAAGGGGGGGAAAAGGGAGGGAGAAGAGATGAGAATGGTGAACTGAGAGAACAGGCCCAAGTAGCCGGCAAGGGGAGGCCCCCTGGAAGAGTGAGCTGGCGGTGGTGAGGAGCCATGGTGGGAGAGTGGCCAGCAGAAAAGTAGCTGGTGTGGAGTCGGATGCCAGAATGGCAGGCCAGGGGTGACCAGGATTGTTGAGGGCAGGCCTGGTAAATGTGTCCAGACACTGCTGAAGGCAGGCCTGGTAAAGGATATGCATGGAGCTGCAGCAAGGCAGTATATTTGGAAAGCTGATTTTGAATGAGCATTTTGTTGAAGCAGTTTGAAGAGCCTTGGAGAAGCAGAGCAGTGTGGTACACTGTAGAAGAAGCAGAAAAAAGATGCTGGAGAAGGACTAGACTTTGCAGAAGTACCTACCTTTCAGGTTTGGAGGGGCTAAAGGGCACCATCATGGACATGTGTTTGGGACTTTTGGACTAAACGATGATGAGGGTAAGATAACTGGCCACTTGTGGCGTTGAGGACTTTTCATTTCCCTATACTTCCCTTGTTAATAAACCCTTTTGATAAACTGTATTTGTCTGGCAACTGCTACATGAGGGTGGTGTGAACCTGAGGGAACCTGAGTGGCAGAAGCTGCATTTTAAATGTAGCTGGTTGGTTGGTGGCTTCTGCCCATTTTTGACCCGATTTCAATGGATTTCAGTGTGTTAAATCTTGGCGTTAAAGAGAATGTGCTTTAAAGTCATTAAAGTCATTGTGATCTTGATTTACATTCTCCAGATGAATGATGATGCTTGCACACAGATACTTCGTACTTGGCATATCTTCTTTTGTGAAATTATCTATTTGTCTTCTTTACAATTATCTCTAGAGTATATCTGTGTAATTTCAGTGTTTGCTCTAAATATCACCTAGATATCTATGTGTTATATCTACAACTTAGCAGGTATTATAACAGGTATTGCCAGTCCAAAACCCTATACCTCACTTTATGTCCCTTTACTCTTCCATTTATATATCATTGTCAGATGTACACCTCTCACCTCTATAAATTTCAAAGCACATAAGTTGGTGTTTTAATTTTACTTCAACCATCAAAAATAGTTTAGAAGATTGAACAGAAGGAGCAACTTTTGTATTTGCTCTTATGTTTCCTTATTGTATTCTTTATACCTTCCAGATGTCCCTAAATTCCCAGCTATAATTTTCTTTTCCATTTAGAGAATTTTCATTAACCATTCTTTCAGCGCAAGTATTATGGCAACAAATTCTCAGTTTTATTCATCTGAGAATATTTTGATTTCCCTTTCATTCCTGGATATGTATCTTCTCTGGATATAGGACACTGGGTTGACATTTTTTTCTCTGAGCTTTTAAAAAACATTACATCACTTCTTCATGGTCTTTGTGGAGAATCTCAGTAAGAGATTCTCACTCAGGCTAATTGTTTTATCCTAGAAAAGTTTTCAGTTTTTGCTGCTTTCAAGGTTGCTTTTGTTTATTATGTTATCTTTGATTTCCAGATGTCTCACTGTGAAATGTGAATTTCTTCATATTTACATTATTTGGGGTTTTCTAAAATATTTTCTTTTTTATCTTTAAGTTTACCTTTTGCCCAACTTGGAGTTTTTTAGCTACTCTTATAGTACTTTCTCTGCTCTGCCTCATTTTTCTTCTCCATCTTGAACTCTGATGTCATAAATATCATGTTTCTTGTTGACATCCCTGAGACTGTTCATTTTCTCCATTCTGTTCTTTTCTCTATTGTTCAAATTGAATCATTTTTACTATTGAACCTTCCAGTTCACTGATTCTTTCCTCCATTTTCTCCATTTTGCTCTCAAGTTCATCCACTGAGTCCTCTATCTTGGTTATTGTATTTTTTCTAATATTTCCATTCAATTATTTTTATATCTTACATGACTGTGTTGAGATTTTCTATTCTTTGCTAGGGAGCCCTCGTTTTTTTTGTTTGTCTTGACTATATTTGTAATTGCTCATTGAAGTATTTTTCTAATGCTTCCTTTAAAATCTTTGTAGATTGAGCCAGGCACAGTGGCTCATGCCTGTAAGTGACAGCCTTTGGAGCATGGCTGGGACTGTTTGTTTTGAGACCTAGTCTCAAAACAAACAATAAAATAAAATAAAATCTTTGTAGATAATTCTAGCATCTCTGCCATCTTAGTGTAGATATCTTTTTTTTTTTTCTTTTTTTTTGAGACTAGGTCTCGCTTTGTTGCCTGGGGAACCGCAGACTCATGTTACCCAGGGTACCACAGACTCAAGTGATCCCCAGCCTTAGCTTCCCAAGTCGCTGGGATTACAGGTACGCACCATCACTCCCAGCTATTTTTTAAGACTACGTCTTGAACCCGTGGACTCAAGCGATTCCCAGTCTCAGCCTCCTGTTCTAGGCTGGGATTAATGCCGCAAGCCACCACGGACCGGTTTAGAGTATCTCCTGATTGATTTTTCATTCAGTTGGGCAGTTTCTGAGTGCTTGGTATGATGAATGAATTTTTATTAAAAGCTGGACATTTTATGTATATAAAACTCTGAATGTTCAACTTTATTTTTTAACTGGTTTACCCTAGCAGTCCCTCTATACTGACATTGGATGTTAATAGTCCTGTCTCCTCTTCAGCCTCTGCTGACGCCCAAGGTGGAGCATTCCTCATTGCTCTCTTCTCAGCATATCCCTTGCTGTTTGCCTGTTTAATTCCAAATTATTTTAAAATACATTTTGCTGAATATTTTAAGATATCCTCCTGTATCATTTTGAGATGATTTGAAATCATGAAATCATAAAATTGTAATATCTGAACTATTTTTATATTATCAAGTTTCTTTTACACTCTCCAGGAAAATTTTGAAATTTTTTGGCATGCCATGTTTATGTATTAGTACTTAGTTATATTTGATTATGAATTGGATCATACGTTAGAATGTTTCCTGTCTTGTTACTGCATATATTAAGAAAGTTATTGATTTTTAAAATAGTCATCATGCATCCATGATAGCCAGTCAGTTATTGAACTTTCATATTACTGCTAATAGTGGTTTAGATGAGTACATTGGATTTTCAAAGTATATAATCAAATCATCTGCGAATGAAGCCATCTTTCTAATAACTATTTCTATGGTTTCTTTTTCATGTCTTATTACATCAGCCAGATTTACCAATATAATATTAAATAATAATGGTGATAGAGAGCTTATTTATTTTGTTCTCCTTTCTAATGGGCAAATCTCTAATGTTTTCCATTAAAAAGGATGCTGACTTGGTTTTAAATGGATTCTTATTATATTAAGGAAGTGTCATTCTACTCCTATTTTTAAAAATGTTTTGACATCTATTGAAATGCATTTTTTGGCATCCATTAGGATGATCATATGGTTCATATTATTTAATCTATTGATCTGATGTGTTGTATTAATAGATACCCTTGTGCTGAACTTTCCTTGTGATGCTGGAGAAACCCTTTGTGGTCATGGTGCTTTAGTCTGTTAATGTGCTGCTGAACACTATTTGCTGGGACTTTATTCTCAAATGATATTGGATCCTGTTTTCTTTAAAAAAAAATCTGGTATCAGGGCTTAAAATCAGGACTGCATTTGCCTTGCAAAATGAATTAGCAGTTTTTTTAAAACCATTTTTCTTATGTTAAAGAATAATTTATGTAACATGGAAATGCACTGTTCTGTAAAATTTGGATAGATTACTCCAGAGACGCCGGGGAGGGTGTAAACGTCCTTTTTAGGAGTGGGGAGGGTTGTTCTTTAATAAGTTTCTCATTCTCTGAGTTTTCCCTGCTTGCTGATCTAACCTACATTTCTTGTTGTATCAATTGAATTATTTTATATTTTTGTAGTCTACTATCTGTTTAATTGGTAATTTCAAACAAATCTGCTACAGAATTATTCACAATGTCCCCCCCTCAATATGTTCAATCTTTTTGATTTGTCGTTATAATCACTTCCTCATTTCTGACTTCATTTGGGTCTCTTTTTTCTTGATTATATTTACCAGAGGTTGGTCTTTTTTATTAGCTCTCTCAAAGAACTCAATTTTATTTATTGATTCCTCTGTTTTTGTGTTTCCTAATTTGTTTATTCCTACTATTATCTTTCATTCCTGCTTGTGCTTTTCCTCAGGGTTTTGGTGTGTGGTGGGTTGGGGGAGGGGAATCTATTTCCCAAGAACTAAAGCAGTAAAATTTTGCTCATTGGATTAAAAAAAATTAATTTAAAAAAGATCCAAAACAAACTTTGCTTTTATGATTTTCTTTTCAGTCTTGTAAAAATGTTTTAATCAAAATATATACTTACTCAACTATATATACATTATCTCCATTAATAAGCATCATAAGAAGGAATCTGTCGGTTGGCCCAGGCTTATGAAAGAGGTCAGGGTTGAAAAACAGGGTTAGAAACTCAGTCCTAATGCTGGAGCAAGGGTTTTTTGAACCTCTGGGGGGGTTACAGGAGGATTCCATGACTTTTGTCAACTGTTTGAAGCAATCTATGTGCCCAAAGGTGGTAGCGGTGGTGGAGAGTCAGAGGGAGAGGGTTTTCTTCCAAATTCTGCTTGAAAATACTGTTGCTGCTTTCATTCTTTTTGAAAGAAATGGACTGCCTGGCGAATCCCTTCCCTTGTGCAGTTAACAAGACAGCAGGGAGTCACCCTGAGACTCCCATTTCTGCCCCAGCCTCCAACCTCTCCAATTAAGTCAGGGTCCTCATAATAAAAAGAATCATTTTGATGCAAATTCGTCTCCTCTTCCTGTTTTATAGGCAAGCCATCTTCTCATTTTTGCATATTGAATGTCTCAGGCTGAGGTAGTGTGTGGTAGGTGGTAAAGAAATAGATGTTTATGTCAGAAAATGGATCTTAAAGATTTGCTCTGTGTCCCTGTGGTCTCATAAGAGGTCCCTTGTATTTGTATTAATCTATGTAAAACTCACTTATATCATCTCATTGGACCCCCTGTTTTGAAGGGTTAGTTCCATATTAGAGATGAAGAAACTGAGACTCTTAATATATCAAGTCAAGTGTTTCAAGGCCACATTGCTTGCCTGCTGATGAAAGAGTTGGATGTCAACTCAGCTCCTTGGATCCTGAGTTGGCTGCTTTGCTACAATGCTTTCTGTAAATGTTAATGTTCTCTAATTGTACTTGGAGCACCGTGATTGTGGGAATTTTTCTTCATCTTCAATATTACTCTATTCTTATTTTAAATAGGACATTCCACTGTGCTTGAGGCTCTTCTAGGTAATGGAGATGACACCCACCAATCTTCTGCTTTAACCTGATGTGTGTCCTCTGAGCTCCAGGGAAAATCTGCAAATCTAGAAAATTCTCCCTTTGGAACTATCTTTGTTCATTGTCTCAACCTTAATCATACCACTAAAACTTATTAATTTTATTAATATTAATAAAATTAATTTTATTAATATCAATAAAAATAACACCATGCTTCATATATTTGTACCAAAGCTTTTAGGTGCACACCTACTGTGCACCAGGTACTCCACCTGTAAAGATTCGCTCATTGCATCAGCAAATGTACAAAAGAAACCCAGTTGTCCATCCAGATTAGAATGGCTACATAGACACAGCATAGACACATTTCCAATTCATAGCCTCAGCTACAACCACACCTAAAGCAAGGATACATTTCAACAATACTATTGATTTAACGAAGATAGATACACACCCACCGAATGCAGACAGTACAATACTATTTATATTGGTTGCAAAAATAGAAAAAAACTATTCTTTGGGGATGCCTACTTGGGAAATAAAACTATGGAAAATAAAAACAAAGAGCTGTTGACCCAGAACTGCCTGTCAAGAAACAGGAATGGTTTTGTTGAGAACAACCAAGAGTCTTCTAAGGGGAGGCAATGAAAGAGATTCCATACACATTGACTCTAGAATGATTCATTTATCCCAACATTTATATTTCACGTGCTCTTCTGCCTGCCTTAGTGCACAAAAAGAAAATAAAGTCTTAAAAATTCAGAGAATAAGGAGATTCATAAAATTCTCCGACTGTGAACATGTTTAGTTTACCCTCCCAGCCACTTTTTCCTGTGTGTGTTTCTCATAATCAACCTGAGATCACACTTGGACAAAATGTTGACTTTTTCATTTTGTTCCTTTATCAGAGATTGTTAAAGTAGAGCCTCTGCACCTGTGTGGGTCCTGGATGCTTCTGCTAGGGGGTTGTGGGCCCCCCCCCCACCTACTGGTGTTGATGCATTAAAATAACTGTTTTAGCATTGGTGGGTGGAGACTTGGAGAAGGGAAGTTAAATCTTCTCTTAATCAAAGAAGATTAAAGGGTGAGAGAGGGGACAGAGCAGAGAAGGGAGAACAGAGCAAAGAGAATGGAGAGGGTGCAGGGAGGAACAGGAGAGAGGCTGGAGGCCTAGGAGCTGCCGCTGCCATGCGGGGCAGCAGGGCAGGGAAGGAAGCCAAACTGTGGGCTTCCATTCCCAGCCTGGCCAGTGAGGAGCCCGGGGAAGCATGTTGGAGAAACTTGTGACCTGTGTGAGCTTGGAAACATGGTACTTGAAAACTTGGTTTAATTTTGAAACTGCGAAGTTTGGAAGTCTTTTGGAAAACTGAAGAGAGTTTGCTGTGTTGCCGTTTCCAACATGAGACATCTGAAGTGCTTGCTGTGTTGCTGTATCGAGTGAGTTTTGCTGATGTCGGGCCACTTTGGAGTTGGAGCTGAAAGAATGCTGGAGCTGTGCCTTTTGGAGAAGAATTTGATAGGGTGTGCTACCCCCCCACCCCATTGTCTCCTGTTTAAGATTGCAGATTTTAAGGATAGATGTTAAAATGTAAGAATGACCTCAGTTGGAATTTTTCTTTAAGGAGATGCAGGAGGGAGGAAGGTGAACAGGTTTTTTAAAAGGCGGGAAATCAGGGTATATAAAGGGTATGCAAACAAAGAGAAGGAATCGGAGGCCAATATGAAATCAGATAGAGAGAAAGGTTTAATGGAGAAGAGATGGGAATTGGATATCTTGTAAAGATGTGAGCCATGTGGACTTGGCCAGGGCCTAGGGGCCTGTAGCCTATGGCTGGCCCAGGCTGGCAACACGTGTGCTAAATACAGTTAAGAAGTTTGCAGATTTGAACTCCGTGTTGGAGTTTGTTTTGCTGGGTTTGACTTGTGTCTGAAAGAGGCCGTGCAAAAGTTAGGCCTGAAAAGAAAGTGAACTTGGTTGGGTCTGGTACCATGAAGTTTCTGTTACCTGAAGACGACAAGGTAGTCACCCCCTTTCAAATTGGTGACGCCATCCTGGTTTTCCTCCTTGGATTTGAATCTCCTGCTTTTGGAGAAGGATCGATGACGCCATCTTGGCTCCTTCTGGCTTGGGGTGAATGGAGCTGAGTCTTTAAAGGAGTGACAGTGTCATCTTAACCCCTTCATCCAGCTCAAGGTGAGGCACCCGCCATTTTGTGGCCGCAGCCATGCGTGCTTGGAACTAGAGATTGGACTGTGTGGTAAAATTACCAAAGGGGTTCCCTTGTACCCCTTCAGTGACTTTTATTTGCTTTGCCCTTTTATTAAGTAAATTTGTTTTTGCCTCCCTCTTAAAGTTTATGTGGTCTTGTTACTGCATGCACGGGCCAAGAACCTGGTATGTGGCTGGCTTTAAAGAGTCAGCTGCTCCCCTTTGTAGGTTTGGGTAAACACCCTATTTTTTTCCCCATTCATCTGATTTCACTTCCACTACACTTTCCATCATGCAGTCAGTGAAACAATGGAAGATGGATTTCTTAGCATCTTATTTTGCTGTCAAACAACTGTTTTTGAAATTTTGATACAAGTTGAAGTCTCCCTCCTATAATCTATGACCACCTTGGGTCACAACCCCATTTTACAGATGCAGGAACTGAGGCTCAGAGAGATAGACACAGTCAAGAGCATGGAGCATGCATGTCAGAGGCACCCACTTCTCCCATCTCACTGACCAGCCCCTCCCTATCTCCTGCCTGCCCATTCTAACTCAAAAGGTCAGTTCTGAGCTCCCACCTGAACAAAATGACTACAGTTCCCCTGCAGGGATTGAGGACCTCCCCAGGACCTAAGCTCTGCAGCCACCACTCAGGAAGGGAGTGGGATGACTCTGGCTGCTGCTACCCCCACTCCCAGCACAGCTGATTGCATCATCACTCACGCCTTGTCAAGTCTTATTGCTCCAACATCCCCTAAATGACAAAGCTGGATTCATTAAGTGTAAATTCAATCAAACTTGAGAGAGCGAGAGAAAATAAAAGTGACGCGAAATAAGAGAAATGGAAGCATTGGTAAGCAGTTGCTGCTTTTCTTAGAAGAGGCTCCTCAGCCTCTCTGTGTTCAGGGCAGCAAGGGAGCAGGTGGAGGGGTCAGCCTCATCTCAGGGTGAGCTGGTTCAAGTCTTGTCTTCAGTATTTTCTAGCTGTGAGGGCTTGGGCAAATCATATCTCCTCCCTAAGCCTCAATTTCCTCATCTGTGGATGGGGCACGATCTGCCATTCAAAGACACTGCACACACTATCAGTATATGAAATAATGGGATGGGGTGGGGATGTGGGTTTTACTGATCTCTTCTATTACTGAGGTAGCAAATTGTTGCTAGTAAAAAGGTAGCCAGGTAGAGATTCTGGAGAAGCTTGGGTGTTGGCTTGATGATGTGAAGATGGCAATGGGAAGAGGATGAACTAGACTTGCCCTGGCAGAGTTCTCAGAGCTGTGGGATGTGAGGCACAAGATGAACTGTCTTTTATAGCGGACCTGGTACACATCAAACATACACAAGTGAAACAATTTAAAAAAATTTAGCTGTACTATTTTTTTTTTGAGACTAGGTCTTGCTATTTTGCCTGGGGAACTGCAGGCTCAAGTTGCCCGGGGTATCACGGACTCAAGAGATCCCCAGCCTGAGTTTCCCAGGTAGCTGGGATTACAGGCGCACGCCACCATGACCAGTTATTTTTTGGGACTAGATCTCGTTATTGCCCCAGAAGGGTCTTGAACCCGCGGACTCAAGCAATTCCTAGTCATGGCCTCACTCCATAGGCTGTAAGGCTGTAATTAAAGCTGTACTATTTTATGAACAGATCCATGCCAGTAATTTTTACACTTTTTAATTTTTGTACAAGTTAAACACCCACCACATTGATTTCATGACCTACTAATAAGGAACGTGGTCAAGGTCATACAATAAGCTGTGACACTGGAGCTAGAACTCCTGGTCTCTAGTTCCTGGGGTACTATTCCTTACCTCTCTGTCACGTGGTCCACTTAAGCTAGGGGAATATGTGTCCCAATAAATAGAATTCAGAAACTAGTGGGAAATGGCAGATATGGAGGTTGGATGGTGCTGGAGTTCCCCAGTTTGTGGACTAAAACTCAAAGGAAACGTGTCACAGAAACACTTTCACCCACTCAAGTCTACGTATGAAGGAAGACATTCAGAGACCACCTCAACCTGGATTTTCATCCTCGCTCTGCCACTGTGTTGTGGTGATACTTTGGCTCTCTGACCATTATTCCCTTATAGATGTATGTGTTGGGGGGAGTGGGAGTGGGGGGGGGGGAAGCTGAGGTTTTATATACCTCAAGAGGACAAGTTCATAACATGTTCCCCTAGGCATCCCAGGCTGCTTTGAAGCACTGCCACCTCCTGGTCACTGCCTCTCACTACACCCATCCCCTGCCCAGGGCTCTATCATGGTAATAACCCCTTAAATGCTTGATTCTTTCCAGAGTTCAGAACCCACAACTATTGAGCAAGTTCTCTAAATTCTCAAAATCGCCCAGTTAGGAAAGAAAACATTCCTATAACTGTCTTAGATATGAGGAAGTTAGGGATCAGAGAGGTTAAGTGACCCAGGCAAGGATGCACAGGATTTTCACATGAATGTCCAAGCCCATACCAAGTAAGAGACCCCAGCAGATTTGTCAGCAAAAGACTGACCAGGAGAGGAATGCTGGTCTCTGACTGTGCAGAGGGCAAGGGAATGGACAGTGTCTGAGTGACCCCAGGGAATACTCCAGAGGCAGGATATCTCATATTGCTTAGTCAGTTCTGCCTTAGGCAATCCAAACTAGAGGAGGATAGATTTAGACTTCAGATAGAGGAGTCAATCTAAATAATGGTGTATCTGACTGCAGTCTGTATGAAGTGGTTTGAGGATATGACAATCACCAGGTTAATTTGGTCCATGCAGTCAGCCCATCTGCCTGCTTACACCCTAGCAGAATCCATTTTTTTTTTAAACAAGTAGAGGTGGAACGATTTGGTTTGATGATAAAGAGGCTGGTTTAGTGCCATGCTTCCTGGGTTTGAGTCTCATTTCCAGCAGGCTTACCAACTATGTAGCCTTAGGCAAACTCCACAAGCTCTATGTAAACTAGCAACTCTTAGTTTCTCCATCTGTAAAATGGGACTCCCCGTTGTGAATTTGAATCCGAAGAGCTAATGCATTAGGGATGCTTGGAACATGGTGAACACTTAATAAATATGAAATATTGTTAAGAGTCAGAGCAATTTGAGTCACACTGCCCTGGATTAAAAACAGTAACTTTGCACTGACTCATTTGGCAGCCGTGGGCAATTCCCTTCCGTTGCGAGCTTGCCCCACGGGGCGGCTGGGCTATCCACAGCGCTGCTTCTTGACTCCTGTGCCTGCTGTGTCGTGACCACTGTCACCTTCAAGGCCACACTCAAGGTCAAGTGGGCGGCGGGTTCCTGGTGGGAGGAGGTTGGGGCTCCCTGGGACACATCTGCTCCCTTGGCTACAATTGCGCTCTTTTATTTCCCCCCTTGGAACTATTTTATGCAGCAAGGTCAAGCGAGCAGGACTACAAATCAATTTAAACAAAAGCGCTGAGGCAGATACCCTTGAACTCCAGTGACTTAAAATAGCCTGGTCGTCATCCTTAGCCAAACACTCAGTACCTGCCTTCACTTAGCCTGTCATCGCCAGCTAATAATGTGTCCCCCTCATGGAAACTGACCAGAATGAAATCTTTGGATCAAAGTGGATCCGAGACCTGCCTGGATTAATAGAGCTGCAGCTCCATGCGTCAGCCTCCCTCCAGGTCCCGGGATGGCTCGAGAGGCTGACGCATTCTTAGGAAAATGAGTATCTTATTTATTAACAGGGGCGCAAACAAGCCCAGCCTTCTCAGTCATGAATGACCCAAACTGCTCTGTGGGAAGCCACCGCAGCTTCTCTGTGAAATACCTCAAAGTTCCACCTTAGACTGGGGTGGAATTACTTACAGAGGGTTAGTGGGGGTGGGGATGGCAGGGAGTATTTATTTGGAATGGGAGAAACTAATGGTTATTGGCTACTTAACTGTGTGCCTAGCACTGTGCTGGGAGCTTTAGAGTCAATGATTCATTTCAACCCCGAAGGCACCCTACAAGGTAGCTGTTTTGTACTGAAGATGAATATTTGAAAATAACAGATTAGCTGAAATACAGTTCATATATTATCCATAGTAGCCAGGGTCCTCCAGATAAATAGAACCAGTAGGATATAAAGATACAGGTGTGGATAGACAGATAACTAGATAATGTGTATTTCTAAAAAAAAATGAAAAAGGAGACTAGTATATATTAAAGGAGATTATTATAATGAATATGTTCATGTGACTAGAAAGGTGGAGAAGCCCCTCAACCTGCCATTGGCAACTGGAAACCCAACAGAGCTAGCCATGTCCTTCAGTTCAAGTTCAAGGACCTGAGAATCAGGGATGCTGAAGGTGGAAGTTCTAATTGAAGGATGTGCAGGACAGATGTCTCCGCTCAGCCGGTGGAGAGAAATCAACCTTCCTCCACCTTTTTAGTTTCAGGTGGTCTTTGAGTTGGACAGTCAGTGCCCTTCCACATTGGTGAAGGCAGTCTGTTTAGTCAGTTCAACCATGCAAATATTGATTTTTTTTTTTTTTGAGACTAGGTCTCGCTATTTTTGCTGGTGGAACTGTAGGCTCACGTTGCCCGGGGTATCACGGACTCAAGCAATCCCCAGCCTCAGCTTCCCAGGTAGCTGGGATTACAGGCACGTGACACTATGCCCAGCTATTTTTTGGGACTAGTTCTCACTGTGTTGCCCCGAGCGGGACTCGAACCACGATCCCTAGCCCCAGCTGCTTTGTAATGAGTTCACATTCTTGCTTTAGTATACTTACTAGTGGGTGACCATACTACTATTTTTGGAATATTTTATCACCCTACTAAGAAACCTTATACACATTAACAGTTGGCTCTGAATCCCCCTTTTCCCCAGTCCCAGAAGCCACGAATCTGCTTCTATCTATATGGTTCTGTGAACTCTAGACATTTCATATACATGGGATCATTCACATCAGCCTTTGGTAAATGATTTCTTTCATTTAGCAAGGTGCTTTCAAGGGCCATTATGTAGCCATATATATCAGTATGTCATTTCTTTTAATGCTGAATAACATTCAGTTGTATGTTTATCCAGGTATTAGTTGGTGGATATTTATTTATTTTTGATACGAGTAATGCTATTAGGAACATGCATGTATACACTTTATGTATATCTTAAATTCTCTTGAAATTGGGAGTAAAATTGCTCCGAGTAGAACTGCTGGACATATGTAGCTCTACTTGACATTTAGAAATACTGCAACTGTTTGAGAACGTTGTTTTCCAAAAGGATGGTACCACTTTTCCTACCAACCACATATGAAGCCTCCATTTTTTTCATGGTTTCAACAATACTTGTCAATGTCCATTTTTTTTACTATTATACATGTGAGTCTGTGGTCTCTCATGTGGCTTTGATTTTCATTTCACTGATGACTAATGATGTTGAGCACCTTTTATGCACTTATTGGTCAAAAGCATGTCATCTTTTGATGATATACATGTCTGGGAAGTACATACTCAGATGATTAAAAATCATATTTGAGTTGGGTTATTTATCTTTTTATCATTAAATTACAAGGTTTCTTTATATATGCTATTTCCAGCTCCCTTAATAGGAGCTTTGCACATATTGCACAGCTCCCTTAATAATAATGCTTTGCACATATTTTCTCCTAATTTCCCTGTTTCTCAACAGTGTCTTTAAATCATACAAATTTTTAATTTTGATGAAGTCCAGTTTATTTTTCTCTGTCACCTATATTTTTGGTGCTATATCTAAGAAACCATTGCCTATTCCAGGTTTACACAAATTTATACCTATGTTTTCTAAGAGTTTTGTAATTTTTGATCTTATATTTGATCTATCATCCATTTTCAGTTAATTTTTGCATAACCTCTGAAATAGCAGTTCAAATTTATTCTTTTACACGTGAATAACCAATTGTCCTAGTGCCTTTTATGAAAGGACTATTCTTTTTTTCCATATAATTGTCTTGGCATCCATGTTGAAATCATTTGACCATAGAGGTATAGGTCTATTTCTGTACTCCCAATTCTATGCCATTAATCTCTGTGGTTACCCCTATGCCAGTACCACATTGTTTTCCTTTGGGGAAAGTTTCAACAATAAGGAACTGAAGTTGTAAGTGCCCAACTTTCATTTTTTCTTTTCAAGATTTTTCTGGCTATTCTTGGTTCCTTGCATTTCCATGTGAATTTTAGGACCATTTTGCCAATTTCTGGGGAGAAAAAAGGGCACTTGCAGTTTTGCAGAGATTGTATTGAATATGTAGGTCAAATGATCAGTATTGTGATCTTATCAATATTAAGTCTTCCATGAACACAGGATGGATGTCAACTTTGTTTGGGTCTTCAATTTCTTTCAAAGTGTTTTGCAGTTTGTAAAGTTTTGCAGTTTGAAAATTTCATTTTCAAAGCTATTATCAATGAAATTGTTTTTCTAATTTCCTTTTGGGATTGTTTGGTGCTTGATGTCTAGATATCAATTAATTTTTGTACATTAATCTTGTATCCTGCAACATTGCTGTTGCTACTACCTCCCCCAAATGAGAAAACAGAGGATCAGATAAGGTGAGGGACTGGCTTGAGATTACATGGCCTTTTTTTGGTCTACAATATCCCTATTTTGTACAACTACTTCTTCCTGCTACATGGAAGTCCTGCTTATTTTGCTTTCTCACCAGAAATGAGTCACACCGTCTTTTTCCCCTCTACTGAGGAAACCCTGTCAAAGGAAGAAGTGAAAATAGAGGAAATCACATCTAAGAGTTAGAGAAAGAAGTCTGTTATTATATTGAGCACTTGGATGTCAATCCCTTTATAATTTTAAAATACATTGGCTAATGTTTATTTTTAGTTTAAGATCTTTTGAATTAGGTTTCTGTCATTAGTCATATTCTTTTGGTTATCAGAATTCCGAGTTATACATTTGGTAAAGGGCAGGCTATAGGTCTGAAACACAGTCTGCATGATTCTAAAAATCTCTCTCCATCATTCACTGCCTTACCTTCCCTGATAATCAAGTGGGTTGAGTGGAGGTTTGAGTGGCTTCTAGGGGGAAAGTAGAGCTTGGAGTTGGTAAGCAATATGGAGGGACTGGAGTTTAAGACCCTTGGGTAGCTTCAGATGTGAGAAAAGGTTTGGGAATCAGATACAAGGATAATTGGGATCAAAGACAGAACCTTAACTCTTCTTGCCTGTGGGGTCTTAACAGTCTCGATCTCAAAGAAGCATGGTTCCCTGGATTGGAACACCCACTTCTAGCTGTTTCTCAGACCCATCCCAGGCACATATGCCCCAGAAGGAATTATGACAGCTTCTGAAAAGTACCCATCCATCATCTCATATGTTGCTCCTAAGAGAGCCCTGAGGACCAGCAGAGTGGGGTGATCCTGGCCCTTGTATGAAGGGAAACTGAGGCTAGCCAGTGTTCAGCGACTTATGTAATGACTCCTAGCTCCTGAAAGACAGAGTGGAGACCAGATCTCCTGTCTTTGTGCTTAATATTCTCACTGTAAACTAGGGGAGGCAGCAGTGCCTCCTTGGGATTTGCCTGAGGCCTGAGATTTCCCATAATCCAATTAATAAATTGTCCAAGTTGGAGGGCCAGCTCCCAATTAGTTCCCCTCCCTCCCTGGTGCCTCTCTGAGCTTTGTGGGTAGCAACTCCCTGGAAAGGAAAGAGAAGCCCCTACCTTGCACATTCCCTCCTTGGGAATCAGGGGTCTAGAAATTAGCTGATTCTTGATAAGCCCTAATTATAAATTAGGTCTTATTATCTGTGGCTCCTGAAACTACGCTGGATGAATTAAAACTCTAGGAAAAGGAATATTTCAATTAACCATATGAACTCAGGTAATTGCCTACTGAGGAAAAACCCTTCCGAATGAGTCCTGGAGCAGTTATAAGGACATCAGAAGGGGAAGGCAGGGGCCAAGGCCTGTGGGGCCTGCAGGGGCTGGAAATGAGGGTAGTGCCCCCTTACTGGCTGCTGCTTTCAGAGGACACAGTCCTGGAAATGGCAGGATTGGCAGATGCACAGTCACCGGCCACTGCGTCTTAGGAGCAGATAAGCAGAGTTGGAATCTTCTTTTCCATCAACTATCTCAGAGACTTCATGCCTCAGTTTACTTACCTCAAAATGGGCAGTTAGGTCAAATCAGATGGCAGACATGCCGGGGACCTGTCAGCTTGCAAGTGGCACACACATCAGATGTTATGGCATCTGGTGCAATCGTATTCTCTTAAAGGATGGAGAGAGAGTGGAGAAGAAAGGAATCAAAACTTTGTCTTTACTGACTTGATGAGTCAGGATGTGGTGATTAAAAACCAGCTCCAGCCGGGCACGGTGGCTTGTGCTTGTAAGCTTCAGCCTAAGAAGCGGCAGGGGCTAGGGATCGCGGTTCGAGTCCCGCCTGGGGCCCGTATAGTGAGACCTAGTTCCAAAAAATAGCTGGGTATGGTGGCACATGCCTGTAATCCCAGCTACCTGGGAAGCTGAGGCTGGGGATTGCTTGAGTCTGTGGTACCCTGGGCAATGAGAGCCTGCGGTTCCATGGGCAAAAATAGCAAGACCCAGTTTCCAAAAAAAAATAAAAAAATAAAAACCAGCTCCAACCTCTGTTGACATTCATTCATTCCACAAACATTTCACAGATTGTTTATCATGTACCAGGCGCTGAGTTGGCACCGTAGGGCACAAAGGGCAGAGAAGTCACAGTTGAGTGAGGGAAAGACAGCACAGCAAAGAGGCAGGATGCTATACAAGAACAGGTCTTCCATCAGTGACCCTCCATAGGATGTATGGGCTGAGGGACACCAAAGCCATTATCAACCCACAGCATGGGCTTATAGAGTTTTTCCCCCAAATGAGTCAGAATTCCCCTCGAAATATATGTACGCACATAAATAGGGAACCACAGAGAGCCCTCAGCTTTCTTTGAAGGATCCTGGGAACCCGTCACCTTCTGAGACACTGATGTCCGATGGAAGCAGAGATGACAATCCTGGGTTGAGGTCTTTCTGCAGCAAACAGAAGGGACTCACTTCCTTGAATCCTTCTTAGTCATTCCTTTTTTTTTCAAAGGATATTTTTATTTTATTATCTCTTGGGCGTGTGGTAGAGCAAACTTCCACACCCACACAAATTGTCTTTATTATTATTATTATTAAATAATTTATATATAAATTTCACATTTTTGTAATTCCTGGGGTTCACCCCCCCTCCCTGGTCATTCCCACCCTTCCCCCCCACCTCCTGAGTTATGTGCTTCAGTTTAGCTGTTAGCTTGTTTTGACTTTTCCTCATGTCTTTTGTTTATTTTTTCCTATATCCCATATATTAGTGAAACCATTTGGTTTCTGTCTTTTTGACTTGTTTCTGCAAATATAATTTCTTCTAAGTACATCCATGTTATCATAAAATCATCAAATTTGTCATTTTTAATTGATGAGTAATATTCCATCGTGTATATATACCACATCTTTTTTATTCAGTCATCTGTCTTGGGGCATCTGGGTTGCTTCAATGTCCTTGAAATTATAAATAGTGCTGCAGTAAACATCCGAGCACAGGTGTCCCTTTGTACCCACATTGAGGTCTCCTTTGGGTAGATTCCCAGAAGAGCGATTGCTGGGTCAAATGGTGGCTCCATTTTCATTAGCTTGAGGGTCCTCCACACAGCTTTCCATAGTGGCTCAGCCATCCCTTCTACTTTCTTTCCCTTTGTTCTGAAGGTTCCTCTTCAAAATATGAATGAAATTGCAGCCACACTCCCTGAGGTTGGGAAGGTCCATCAAAAGAGCAACAAGTCTGAATTAGAACCAAGTCAAAGAAGATTCAGCTGTAGTTCTGTGGCATCTAGACAATGGCTAGAAAATTCCCATCCTGTCGCCAGGCTTGGCATAGGAGAGATGAGCTAAGAGGAAGAAGCAGATGTCACTCAAGCCTTGTGAAGTGGTGGGGAGAATCCCCATGGGATCTTCTGGAAGCCCATGCTCCTGCACAAGTCCCATCTACAATCTCTGAAACTTGCCAAAACAGATTGCTTCACTGGTGCTGGAATTCCCTTTACAGCCTAGCAGTTTACAGGCTAGGTCTGAATACCACCAAAAATGGAGAACACACTACCTCCAAAGGAAGTGCAGCCTATTGCCAGGTGAGTGCAATAATCATATATTTCCTGCTGGGCATGGTGGCACGTGCCTTTAATTGCAGCCTAGGAAGCGAGGCAGAGACTAAGAATAGCTTGAGTCTGTGGGTTCGAATTCTACCCGGGGCAACTTAGTGAGACCTAGTCTCAAAAAATGGCCGGGCGTGGTGGTGTGTGCCTGTAATCCCAGCTACCTGGGAAACTGAGGCTGGGGATCTCTTGAGTCTGTGGTACCCCGGGCAAGGTGACAGTCCCGTGGGTAACAAAGCGAGACCACCTAGTCCCCCCCAAAAATAACAGTAATAATATACATTTCCTCTCTTTAACGCCTCAATTCTGACACTTGCCATATCTTGGCAGGAGGGCCAAGACCATCACTGGGTGAAGTAAGGGAGGGCCTTCCCACCACCGAAGGAAACTTCCTTTTATTTGCTGGTGCAACCAAACATTTAATTACAAAAGCCTCTCCAAAGCAATAGATGTTAAAAATTAAGATGAATACACTCATTTTGGTCAATAACACAAAGTGCTATTACTCTGGAAGTCCCAATTCATTACTGTATATTGTAACGGAACATTAACACTCACATAATGACCTCAAGACCTGTCTCGCATGCACAATCAGCACACCCTGCCCACACGCCTTTATATCCAGGGAAGAAAGGGGAAAAACCCAGAAGCCCTCGCAAAATTGCCTTTCCAGAGGAAACATTGACATAACTTTAATTACAGCAGCTCACCATGGCAGCCTGATACCACGGCTCAATTCCTGGGCCTAGACAATCCACGGTAGGATGGGGGAGTAGCAGAGAAACAACGGACTCCTCCAAACCCACCTAACTGCCCTCCCACTGCTGCAGCCCCTCCATCCACTAATGGGTACCTCTGTCTCCCCATCTGCTGGCGCCTGGGAGAGTTGGCTAAAAGACAGGAACTGGACAACCATTTTCCAGGGCTGCTTGTGCTCCCAAGCCAGGAACATCCAGGTTCTGGAGGTGCACCCGCCCCACCCCCAAACCCCCAACTTCCCCATCCCCTCCCCCCCACAAATGGCAAGCATTGCCCTTGGACTAATCCCAAGTCTTGATGGAGACTCACAGATTCTGCAGACTCAGTCCCAGATGAGCTCTCCAAGTTCGGGCTTCCTGTCCTGTTCTCTGGACACCTTCTCTAGCTCTCAAATTCCCAACTCAGGGAGGTGGTACCTGGTGTATCTTCACCGCCATTTTCTCTCTCTCTTCTGTGCTGACTGGTTTGCAGGGCTGAGCTCCATGTCTCGCGAGAACGAGGATGCTCCTGTTGGCTCCCATCCTCTTCCCACCTAACACCTGGCTATAATTGGTCAGTTTCTACAGTTTTTCCTCAGTGTCTCTGAGGCATTAGTCCCAGGACCCCTACAGATACCAAACTCCAAGGATGTTCAAGGTCCTTCTTTAAAATGATGTGATAATTGCATCTAACATGCATATCTCCCCTCCCTATCCTTTAAATCATTATTAGACTCCTTATTATACCTATGACAATGTAAATGTTATGCAAATAGCTCTGTGAGGCTGTGTTGTTTAGGACTGACAAGACAGAAGTCTGTACATGTTAGCACAAAGCAACACCACCGACCTGACTAGGTAGCCTGCATTTACCATTCATACTTGGTTGATTTCACAGAAGCAGACCCATGGATATGGAGAGCTGACTAGTTGCTTGTTCATTATCTAGTTCTCATACTATCCCATTCTGGATTAGCCTGTGCAATAGAGCCTGATGCAGGGGGGACAAGCAATGATGACTTGCTAAGTGAACGAGCATATTACACTAACTCCAGAGAGCTCACAGAACTGAAACCCAAGTGTGGCTCTGACCGACTCTGCTTCCTCCGTGTTCCACCCATAGCTTGCCTTGGGGGTGGGTGAAAGATCACTTCCTGCCTCCCCTCCATAAAGCCCTCCTTCTCTGAGGTCCCTGAGATTACTGTGATGGTCCATCTGTGCTGTCTCTCCCACTAGGATGTGACTCTCTGAGAGCCTGTTCCTCCCTCTACACCCAGCTTCACACTCACCCAGGGAGGAGCCATCTGTAAACAGCTAAGTGAAGGAATGACTGAAGGTCTTCTTGGGCCAACAGGATATTTCCCTAAATCTGGCAGCAATCAGTGGCAGCAAGGCCTAAACCTAGGCCTTCTCCTCCTCAGCCAGGGCTTCCTCTCTCCTGTGGGCTGCCTTTGGTCCCCTCACTGACATCTCACCATTCTGAAATGGCAGAACATTCTGAGTGCCACGACAGAAGGCTCCATGGAGTACCATAGAATCTTTCTCTGAAGGGAAAGTCTATGGATCCTCCAAGTTAGTATGTTCAAGCCCTGAGACCCCATGGAGGGTATTTGGAGCCTTCGGGTGGTCATTAGGATTCAATGGAGTCATGACCATGTGTCCTCCTGATGAAATTAGTGACCTTATAAGAAGAGGGAGCGGTTAGAGCAGGTTGGATCTCTGTGTCCTCTGGGCACAGAGAGAAGTTGGCCAAGTGCGAGCAGGGAGCAGATTCTCCCCAGGAACCAAAACTGCTGGCACATTAGTGGCGACTTTCCAGCCTCCAGAATTGCAAGAAATCACCGTCTGTTGTTGAACATCCGCCCTCCACACCTGGGACTATGATTTTTTTTTTTTTTTTGAGACTAGGTCTCGCTATTTTTGCCCGTGGAACCGCAGGCTCTCGTTGCCCAGGGTACCACAGACTCAAGCAATCCCCAGCCTCAGTTTCCCACATAGCTGGGATTACAGGCACATGCCACCATGCCCAGATGTTTTTTTGGAACTAGGTCTCACTATGAGCCCCAGGCAGGACTCGAACCGCGATCCCTAGCCCCGACTGCTTCATAGGCTGAAGCTTACAGGCACGAGCCACTGTGCCCCGCCTGGTTTGTTTGTTTTGTTGAGACTAGGTCTTGCTATGTTGCCCAGGGTAGTCCCAATCCTGAGGACTCAAGCGATCCCTAGCCTTAGCCTCCCAGGTAGCTGGGATTACAGGCACCCGCCACTGTGGTCGGCTGCTTTTTCAAGACCAGGTCTTGTTATGTTGCCCAGGGTAGTCTTGAACCCGTGAACTCAAGCGATCTCTGAACACTTGCCTTCCAGCACTTGGATTACAGGTATGTGCCACCACGCCTGGCTTTGATGTCTTTTTAAAAAAATATTTTATTAATCATTTTTATGTTTACATATTCATGCATATAAGTATATATATATGTATATATATATTACATCATTGTATTCCCCCGGGTTCTCCCTCCACCCATTCCTCCCAGAGCCCTCCTCTTGATCTCCCTGTGCTCCCCCTTTCCTAATTTCTCCCTCCGCCAACCCCTTCCCAAACAGTCTGCCCCAGAAACACTGTTAGCTTATTTTGGGTTTTTCCTGATCTTTTGCTTGTTATTCCTATATCCCATCTATAGGTGAGATCATACGGTTTCCGTCTTTTCTTTTTGACTTTTTTTTTTTTTTTTTTTGAGACTGGGTCTTGCTATTTTTGCCCATGGAACCACAGGCTCATGTTGCCTGGGGTACCATGAACTCAAGCAATCCCCAGCCTAGCTTCCCAGGTAGCTGGGATTACAGGAGCGCACCACCACACCCAGCTATTTTTTTGGAACTAGGTCTTGCAAACTGGACTCGAACAGTGATCCCTGGTCCCCACTATGGCTTCCTAGGCTGCTGCTTACAGGCATGCACCACCATGCCCGGCCCTTTTTGACTATTTCTACTAATATAAATCCCTCTAGGTCCATCCATTTCATCACAAATGCCTCATATTTGTTGGTTTTGATTGCAGAATAATATTCTATTATGTAAATATATACCACATCTTTTTCAACCATTCATTAGTTTTGGGGCATTTGGGTTGTTTCTATATCATAGTAGTTGTAAATAGTGCTGCGACAAACACCTGAGTACAGTGTTTGTACACTGTACAAACAGTATAGATTCCCAGAAGTGGGATCACTGGATTGAACGGTAGACTATGATGTTTTGTTACAGCTGTGCAAGCAAACCAAGACACATCCACTCAAAGGAGACTGGCATCAGAACCCCAGTACATAGGAACAGCAACTCTCCTTGGCCAAAAGATGGGACACAGGGATTTCATTCGAACCTGCTCTAAACCCAGGCCATTTTGTTAGTCAGCTGTGTGACTACAGAGTCAGGGCCTCTCACACCGAAGAGTTTTCTTAAAAATGCAGAAACCTCACCTCCTGTGCATCCTGATTCGTTAATGCAGTGAAGTAATGACTCTGTGACAACAGGCTCCGCACCCTTTCCCCCCCATGGTCCTATGGCTGTACAACAGGCCTGTGGTCACACATAGGAAGAGAGAGGTTATTTTATTTCAGGTGGGACTATTTTTCCAACAGCGACAAAAGTTTGAGAACAGTATTTCCATTTATCACTTGATCTCTCCCCCATTTTAGTCAACTAGGATGAATGTTTTCAAGCTGTGATGCATTACCCATTAGCAAATAATAAAATCAATGTAGTGGGGGCAACTAGGACTATAAGATTAGTCCTATATAAGGAAACTTTAGAGCAGCCTCAGGAAAAAGGGATGGCCTGAAACTGATGGGGCCTCAAATCAGCAATTAAAGTTGGTGATAGAAAATAATTGTTAACCCATATATCCCATCAACTATCAGAATCTATATGCACTGGATAGAATATGCATGTATTTCATCAAAGTGTTCATTGTTTTGTATTCAAGTACCACACACTGGTTATTCCAGGGAGTAGACTCTGCTTCCCCCGAACTGCAATCCCCTCCTCTTCTCTGGCCTCAGTAAAGGCAAGAGAATAATGATGGAGGGCAGTTCCAGAGGCTTCAGTGCCTATCCTGGAACTTCATCTGGTTTTAGCCTGTTTAATCATCAATTAGCAGCTATTGCTGTTATTACAATCTCCATTTAAATCAGGGGAAACTGAACCACTGAATCTCTGGGAGGTGAAGTGACTCATCCAAGGTCACACCACCAGCAAACTTCAGAGTGGGGACTTGAGCCCAGCATTCTGGTTCCAGAATATGGGCTGGGAGCCACTTTGCTCCAGTCCCCACCCAGCCTCTCAGACACACTCTCCTTCAGAGTAAAGGCAGAGCCTGCAGTGAGCATCACCTCTCCCACTTACCTGGCCAAATCACCCCATCTGTATGCCTCAGTTTATAACTGTAACATGGGACAGTGATCCCTAATTTTTAGGTTGTTCTGGGGATTCAGCACGATCTTGGATGTAGGCACTTAGAATGGTCCTGGCCAATAAATAATTAGTTTTCAATAAATAGCAGCTATCAAAGAATAACCATGATATTAAATTGGAAGGTCCTTTGTAAACAACATGAAATTTTCAGATCTGACTGAAATTAGGGGGACCAGCTCCCTAGTTTGCCTGGGACTATCCTGATTTTAGTACTAGAAGTCCCCAAACCCCTCATTCTCCAGCAAACCAGGTTGCCTAAGCACCACAGGGCTTATGCTTTTGAGCTGTGTGAGAGGCTGGTCACTTACCTCTACTGTTTACCAGTAAAACTGGCTTCATCCAGTAACACTTCATTCACATGCACTTCTGGTAATATACTGCTTCACCTATAATGGTTTAAAACAAAGACAATGGGCCGGGCATGGTGGTGCATACCTGTAAGCGGCAGCCTAAGAAGCCGCGGCTGGGGCCAGGGATCACGTTTTGAGTCCTCCCGGGGGCACATAGCTAGACCTAGTCCCCCCAAAATAGCTGGGTGTGTGGTGGCGCATGTCTGTAATCCCAGCTTCCTGGGAAGCTGAGGCTGGGGATTGCTAGTACCCTGGGCAACATGAGCCTGTGGTTCCACAGGCAAAAAAAGTGAGACCTAGTCTCAAAAAAAAAAAAAAAAAAAGTAAAATCAAAGATCCACTGCAAGAAGAAAGATGAATGACCAGGATTGATAAATTTAATTTAGTCTTCTAAGTAGATGGGGGTGCGCTGACATCACCCAGATCACCCTAAATACTGATTGCTCTTTATCCCCAAGATTTCAGATAACAGAGAGCTTTAACAGCTTCCACTAGGACTTGATTGATTTAAAGGCTTTCCAATTTGTAAACAAATATATCTAAGTAAAGATCCCTGGTGGGATAACTAAGTCAAATGCCTTTTGTCAAGGAAACTCTTGTCAGACATAATTTTCCTTGAGTTTCCAAAGCCAGACTCTTCACATTGGCTTTCAAGATAGAATAGCTATAAAGGAACATGAATGCTAATTTTGAAAAATCCCAACCTGTTATCCTTGGGGAAGTTGGATTTGCCAGATTCATTTCTCCCTTGTGTCACAGTTGGTGATCTACATGTGTTTCTCATCTTTCTTCCTAGATTGCTGGTCCCTTGAGGGAAGATTCCACTAAAATACTCACCCTTCATCCCCCATGTTCCCTAGTGCCCCTTGAGCCTACATGCTGAGGTACAGTAGTGATTCCTTGCTGAGTTGGAGGTTGTCAGGGTAAATGAGAAAAATCTATGTCACACCCCTGATAGTTGGCTTGGCAAGTGAAGATTAACTTGTATTGGCTTGGTGATTTGAGAAGCTGGAATGACTAACCACCCCAATTTGCCTGGAACTGATGGGGTTTTACAGGAAGGACAGTCCTCAATAAACCAAAACAAGTGGGTCACCCTAGGAATGATGGTGACTCCTAAGCATAACCTTCTAGGAATGGTGCTAGTGGATTATTTCTCTTTATCTCATAACAGCCCTGTGAGCTCACTGTAATTATGCCCATTTTATAGCCAAGAATTAAAACTTTAAGTCAGGTCATTTTAACTATGTGCTCCTTCCTCACTGAATACTGATTTTTATATTTATTTATTTATTTATTTATTCATTCATTCATTCATTCATTCATTCATTCATTCATTCATTCATTCATTCATTTATTTATTTATTTATTGAGACTAGGTCTCTCTATTTTTCCCGAGAACCACAGGCTCACATAGTCTGCGGTACCATGGACTCAAGCCTTTCCAGATAGCTGGGATTACAGGCACACACCACCATGCCCAGCTACTTTTTGAGACTAGGTCTTGCTATGTTACCCCAGGCAGGTCTTGAACCCGTGGACTCAAGCAATTTCTAGTCTTAGCCTTACTCCACAGGCTGTGATTAAAGGCACACACCACCGTGCCCAGCTGAATACTGATTTTTAAACAAATTATTTAATTGCTTATTTATTATACCATGGTAAATTGAATGTCTTTCTCCCTCCTTGTTCTTTACTCTTCCACGAATCCATACCTTTGCCATGTGATTTAGGATTGACCATAAAGTTTAAGATTGGTCATATGATTATGAGTTGACCATGTGCCTTGAATTTGGCCATGTGACTTCCTTGGTCAATAGTAGGTAGACAGTGACCATGCACCCACCATGGCCAGCCCCTATATCTTTCTGCTTATACTCTTCAACCTCTGCTGCCCCCAAGAGAAAGTCATCCTCTACCTGTCTTTCAAAGAGCCTGAGACACACCATGGAACAGAACTGCCTTGTTGAATCATAGACCTGCAGTGAGAAGAAGAGATGCCCAGTTGAATTGAGTTGAGCATAGCTAAACCCCAGATGACCAGCAGTTGGGCAAAAGATGATAAGCAATTGCTTTGAAGCTCCTCAGTTTTGAGGAGGTTTATTACACAGCGATAGCTGACTAATTTATCCACCAACTTGCCGCAATGGTTTGGGTAAGCAGATTTTATTCCTAAAATGATGAGTGAAGTTTGTGTATAAAGTCTGGCTAACTGCTCCTAATTGCTAGGTTTGTAATTTAGGGTATGGTTGCTGTTGCTTTCAGGGGTAGCTAAAGAATCAGAAAAGGGAAGGAGCTGGAGAATAATGACTGTGTACTCAACACTACGCAAAATATTTTCAGAAATATTTGGGTTGAGTTACATAGAATCTGTTGACCCAAAGCCAACTCAGGTTGCTGAGTTGCAGCAAGGACCTCAGGGGAGATAGAGTTGCCAGAAGGGGCACTCTTTTGGGGTTCCCCATGTTCATCTATGTTCATTTTCCATCCTCACTTGGGGTACAGTGCAAAGATTGGGCCAGACAGTGAGGGGCAGGAGCCCCAAGAGACAGGTCCTCTCTGCCATGGGCTTGATGCTGGCCTGGGCAAGCTTCTCCCACTTGGTGCCTCAGTTTCTCCATTTTTGCCAATTAGTGCTTGGAACTAGAGTCAAGCACTTCCGGGCAGCAGAGACTGGCAGTGTGTGTGGTTTTGGTACCTGAAGATTTCAGAGTCAGACATGGGCTCCTATCCCACTGCTTTTTTTCCTCTCCATCCCTTCTCACTCCCAGGGTCTAGTCATAGACTCTTCCTCTTTTAGGAAGCCTTCCCTGATTTCCTTTTCTGTTTGCACAAAACGACTTGGACAGGCTACTTCACCTCCTGACCTCAGGTCCCCCAGCTGTAAGAGAGTCATTGTGAGACCACAGTGTTGGGCCAGGCAGAGGGAGAGTCTCAATCAGAGATGTTTGTTACCACTGATGCTAGTGAGCCTCCTGAAATTAGTCATCTCAAAATAGCATTTAGTTGCACCAGAGTAAATATTTTTCTTCTTCTGCCTCATTTCAACCATTCCCTCTTTAATTTTACAGTTGCATTTACAAAAGAGTTATTTACAGTGCAGAGGGCCAAGATGGGTTGCCTCCTTGAAACAGTTTCACAAATCCCCTCTGCTTCCTGTTAAGATATTAGCGCCCAGTAATTGCCGCTCTATATAAATGTGGAGCCTCGGCTGCAAATGCGCGCCCTGTAGTAATTGTGAGTTGTCTTGACGCTAATTACATAGGGGAGCCTGTTTAATTGCCAGTTAAATTGACTGTGTGTTTTCTCTAATCTGTGTTTCCGGGCAAGTTGGATGACATCAGCTCCTCGTTGGACTAAGCGTGAATTTGGAAGAACGAGAGAGAGGCCACAGCGGGAGAACAAGTGACTGGTGGAGGACAGGTGGGGTGAGGCAGCCAGTGACAACAGGACTGCCTGTGCTTCAAGATGCGGTCACACGTGGTACAGCCTGGGACTCGTGGAAGTGGAGGGAAGGGAGATGCCCGGATGAAACTAGGGCATTGCATGGGGTGGGAAGGGTGGCTTGGACCTCTCATCTGGGCTAGGCTCAGCTGAGTTGCACCTGACCCTACCCAGATCTGCCCCCAGCCTCCACCTGGTATGGTTCCTGTCTACCCCCATCCCAGACCTCAGCTGTTGCTGAGCCCTCAACCTGCAGCGTGGGTGCTGGTCCTTGCACTCCCCCAACTCCACACCTGTGGTGGTGTTGTTCAATGCCCAACTATCACACCATCTTTTCCAAGTTCTTTTTCCTTACCCAGCTGGAAGATGGGATCCTCTCCAGCCCATACCCCGAAGTTTCTCTTTATTCTCTTGAATCCATGCTCACTTTCCCCTGGTATTTGAACTGATCAAGAGTCATGCTGTGAGCTCCCTGAAGCCAGGTTCAGCCTCCTACAGGATGGGAGGTAGGAGGCAGAAAAGAAGAGTAGGGATGGAAAGAGGAAAGTGGAGAGGAAGAAAGGGAGACAGAGAGAATGGGGAGAAGGAGAAGTGAGGAGAGCAGGAGGGAAAGCAAAAGTAGCAGAAGGAAGAGAAGGAGATAAGAAGAAGGGGAAGAAGAGAAAAGAGAAGAGGAGGGAAGGTAGAGGAAGAGCAGTGGGAAGGAGCGATGGAAGAGGGAGAGAAGGGAAGGGTTAAGTGAAGGGAGAGGAGGAAGATGAGGAAGAGGGGAAGAGGAGGGGGGTCAAGTTAGTAGCAAGGGAAGGAAGGGCGGAAAGGAAGGGTGGAAGGCAAGGGTGGGAGCAAAGAAAATTGAGAAACAAGCAACTAACTTCTTGAAAGTTGGTGTGTGTGGGTGGGAAAGTGGGTGTAGGTGTGTGTGTGCATGGGTATGTCTGTATGTGTGTGTTCACCAAGTGCTTGTAAATGCTTCATTCTTGTGAATTCATTCCATCTGCCCCACAATCCAGAGGTAGGCGCCACTGCCATCCTACTTCACACGCTGAGAAACTGAAGGCCTCCAGAAGCTAAGCCTAGTAACTTAACACAGCCTGAAGTGGAGATCGAGGCATGTGAGCTGTCCTCTGTGTGGTGAAGCTGCCTGGAAGGAAGGCTGGGAGGCTGGGAGGAGGAAAAGAGGAGGGAGGGAGGAAGGGAGGGAGAGAGAGGAGAGTTGAATTCTATAGCATGAGTTCTCCTGATGTTTAAAAACCTCTCCAGCCTTCCACACGCGCTTTCTCCTTAGCTCAAAAGCTAAATTAGAGTGGATTGCACTCTCCTCACTTTAGTAATTTAGATAAAAGTAAAATTTTGTCTGAGAGCAGAAGCAATTATAGCGCGGGTTTTGTGATTAACTTGATTAACACTGTTTCACTCTAAAAATCATCCCCCCTCCCTTTGCTGGGGTGCTGTAATCAGAGCCTCGTCTTTCAACTCTGCTACAGCTGCTCCTTCTCCCCCCAACTCCCCGAAAAGAATTTTGACATAAATACTTATTAGGGAGGACTCTAGTCTCTGGCTTGGAACAGTTGAGCAGAGAGGAGGAAAATGTCTCTCTCCACATTAGCATCAGTCACCAGTTAAAAGGCTGTGGCTGGGCACCCCGTTCCCTGACAGAGATCCCCATTATGCAGCGATGAAATATACATACATGCTACAGAAGGGCTTATACATTTTTAATTTTTTTCAAAGCGAAAATGCGCAGAGAAAACTCTAATTAGAGATTTCGTTTCTTTAAGAAGAAAATGATATGTGGTTTCAAGAAATATTACTTGGGGGTATCAATGAGCACTTGTGGATCTGCCCAGCCTGGGGTTTCTGAGCGAAGGCCCACAGCCCACAGGAGATGCTGAGGCTTCTGCTGTGGCGTTTTGGGAGTTGGGCCCCAGGGGGGTTGAGGCTTCTGGATTGAACCAGGAGATTGCCTTCCTCCCCTGGGATCGTCTTCTGGGCTCCTGGGCTCTTGACAGTCCCTCCCTCTTCTGTTTCGTCCAAGTCTGGCACCAGCTTCCTACCTTCTCTGCCCAGACCTGCCTGGTCAGGAGCTGCTACTTCCAAAATTCCCAATAGGGGCCAGGCACCATCTTGTTTAGTCACCCCAGCGAGCCTCAAGTACAGTACCTACTACCCTCATTGTCCTAGACAAAGAAATGAGCTCTGAGGGGTGAAGTGACTTGCCCCAAGGTCACACAGTTGCTGTGGAGGTGGAGCTGAATGGGAACACTGACTTGGAGCCCCTGCCTGCTCTCCCCTGCCCTACGGATGCCTGGAGTCACAGAATGCACAGCTCAGAAGAGCGGTGGAGCAGGGAGACCATCTCACTCAGCAGTAGAGGAAACTGAGGCCCCAGGACAGGGAGGGGCTTGCTTAGGGCCACAGACCTCCAGTCTGAGTCAGGCTGAGTGGTCTGGTTCTCCCACCCACCCCTGAGCTCTGGGGTCAGCAGCTTTGTCAGCTTCCTTTGTACTGATCTCTTGGATGAACCACAACCCCCCCTCCAATCCATATGCTGTAGCCCCAAGCCCCATGGTGACCGTATTTGGAGATAGGGCTTTAAGGAGGTAACTAAAGTTAAATGAAGTTTACTTCATTCATAAGGGTGAATCCAGGAGGACTGGTGTCCTTGTAAGAAGAGACTGGAAGTGTGTGGGCAGAGAGGAGCCGGTGAGGACAAGCCCAGAGGGACCTTGGTGCAGGTGGGGAAGGGGGAGCCCAGCCAGGCCAGCCAGCACTTTGATCTTGGACTTCCAGCTTCCAGCAACTGGGAGGTCAGTTTTGGTCATTTAAGCCTCCTCCCCTGGGCTGTGGTGTTCTAGGTGGCAGCCGCTGTCTCAGTTTCCAAGACTTGCTCCCCAAATGTCAGGTGTTCAACAGAGAAGGGGGCTCCTTCTGGAGTCCTCAGGTTCTCCTCAAGCTGTGATTGCCATGGCTGACTTCTGGGTCCTATCAGCAGGAAAGTTCTAGAACCTTTTTGATGTCCTCTGACATCACCTGTGTACAAAAGGCCCAAACATTACAGTTTGCCCACTTTGATATCTCTGCAGTTCACCCGGAACTGCTTGTTGAAATAGGGTTCTTATAGGCTTCATGCCCTTGATGAGTTCAGGTTGTTTTTGTCTCCCTTGTCTCTCATTTTCCCTCCAGGCAGGCAATTGAGGGTGAGGGGGTGGGGGGTTGGGGAGGGGGTGGGTTAACTTGGAAGTGACATCATGATGAATCATAGAGAAGAGCTCTGGGGCCAGGCAGTGTTTCCATCCACTCAGCCCCCTGGTCAGCTAGGTGACCGCCAGCAGTTTCCCTGACTTCACTGGGCCTCAATTTCCCTGTCAAATGAGAGTGATCACAGCTGTATCAGGAGGAGGTCATGCCAGGCTACTGGCTGAAGGTGCACAGACCAGAGCACCAAGGAAGCACAAGGCTGGCATGGTCACCTTGCATGTAGTGGGGGAAGCCCAGTGAAAGGTCCTTTTGTAGGTGAAAGGGGGGGTCACATATCAGCAGCTTCGCACTGCAGCCTCATACCTATGGAGCACTAGGTAGACACTAGATGCTGGCTTCACCACCACCTGCCTAAGCGCATATGGCAGGGGTACCAGGGGAGGCCAGGTCCTACAGCTGGCACAGAGCAGAGATACAAACAAGCCTGCGGGCTCTCTATCTCCTACACTTGCAATCACCTCGCAGTCTGAGCCACATCTCTGCACCCCAAGTTCTGCTCTCTCCACTACACCTTCCTTCTAGTGCCCAGATGGAAGCAGACAACCTGCAGGTGGAGGACAGAGACTGGCAGAATTCCTGTTCTTCCTCTATGCACCACCATCCTGGCGGGGCCCACAGGGGTCCATTCACGCCACAAGGGCCCTCCGGCCTCATCGGCTCCCCCCCATCCAGCCCTCAGCTGGCCTCCTGATTTCCCATCCTGTGCCACCAGCCTCCTTCCTGCCTTTCCTGGGGCGGGCTCGGGCCTGGCACCACTCCAGAACGGCTTAATCAGAATAAATCCTGAGAAAGCACATGTATTATTTATTCCAGCAAAGGTTAAATAATTTGATGAATTTCTCAGGACGCTGCCGGAATGCTGATGGCCTCTTGGAAAAAAACCACACACAAACACAAACAGAAAACACAACAAACCTCTCTGTCTGCACCCTCCCTCCTGCAGACAGCCTCCTCCCCCCAGCAGCCATGTCACTAGGCCCAGGTTGGCTCACGCAGGACTGAGTGGGCAACTCTCAGTGACACCAGCACTGGGACTCAGGAGGAGATGTAGATTTTCCTCCTGGTTGACTGGAGGTGACAGCCCCGCCCCCTGGCCTCTCCAGCGTGATGCATTATCTGGCGCTGACTAGGCCTTTGGTTCTGCAAATGGCCACGGAGAGCCCATTGATTTACAGGCCCAAATGATGGCTTGTCTGAAGTAGATTTGTTTATGGAACTCCTGGCACTTGGGTTTTTTTTTTTTTTTTTTTTGAGACTAGGTCTTGCTATTCTTGCCCATGGAACCGCAGGCTCACGCTGCCCTGAGTACCACTGACTCAAGCAATCCCCAGCCTCAGCTTCCCAGGTAGCTGGGATTACAGGCGCGCACCACCATGCCCAGCTATTTTTTTTGGAACTAGATCTTGCTATGTGGCCCCAGCAGGACTCAAACCGCGATCCCCGGTCCCAGCCGCTTCATAGGCTGCTGCTTACAGGTACACGCCACCACGCCTGGTTTCTGGGGGCACTTGAGATCAAGGAAGGGCTCTCAGGGAAGGGAGAAGACTTCCAGAGAAGCCCCTGTGTGGGGACCGTGAGTGGCAGGACCCTCTTGTTTGTCACTGCCAGGCAGACTGGTGCTCTTCAGTTGGTGGCGAGGCCAGAAACAGAGGCAGGTCAGAGCAGGTAATAGGGCTCCCTATTCTCCCTTTTCTTCACCTCCTTCTTGCCTCTTCTACTTCCTTTTCTTCTTCCTCTTCTCCTTCTTCCTTCCTTTCTCCTTCCTCCTCCTCCTCCTCCTCCTTCTTCTCTGTCCCCACTACTTCCTCCTCCTCCTCCACCTCCTCCTCCTTTTTCCTCTCCTCCTTCTTGTCCTTCTGCTCCTTCCCCACCTCCTCTCACTCTTCCTCCTCTTTCGTCCCTTCTTCCTCCTTCCTCTGTACCCTCTGGGCCCCCTTTCTTCCCCCCAGCCCTCCTCCTCCTCCTCCTCCTCCATGCCATCCTAGTTGCTGCCACTCATCCAGCACTTACATGTGCCAAGCATGGAACCGAGTGTTTTATTATACATCGTGTCCTGAAATCCTCCCAACAGCCCCGGTGAGCTGTGTATTTGCATTTAAACCTCCATTTTAGAGAGAAATAGTCCCAGAGAGGTTCAGTAACTTGCCAAAGGGCACGCAACCATTCGGCACAGCCAGGCTTCTCCCCGCCTATCTGGGCACCAGGCCTACCTTCTCTCACTCTGCCTGTAGATGAGAGTGAGGAGCCTGCACTGCAGGCAGGAGCCCGAGTGAGGATGCTGGTTCCCCCCTGCAGCTGCGGGTGGTTGCAAGTGCTGCTCACACCCCGGGTCTACACAGTGAAGACCACCATAGGCCCCACCTCCCAGTGTTGGGGGAGAACTGGCTGGGTTCAGGCCTTAGGGATGCTCAGAGCAGGGTCTGGCCCAGGTTAGAGCACATTCTTGTGCCTGCACTGCTTCTGACCAGCAACCACACTGAGTAGGTTGGCTGCCTGCACCATGCAACAGATGTGACACTGCACAGTGATTTATCCCCTCCTTAATCCCCAGACAACCCATTTGACCGACAAGGGAAAGGACGTCAATCCAGAGACATGTGGTGCCCAATGCAGAGCACTCTTGGGGAGGCACATAAGTGGGGATGAGCCTGCAACTTGGGGTCACACAGACCTGGGCAGGACTTAGAGCATTGACTTGGAGGGCCAGGGGCATGAGGCTCAAGAGCTTTGACCTTTCATAGCTCATCTTCAATCAAAAGATGGGGGACGTGCAGCCTGTGTCCTAGGGCTGCTCCTTTCATGGCCCTGGCGTGGGCTGAGCACCTGATGGCACTTGATCTTGGCCATAACAATGTACCTGGTGTGCAGGACTCAGCAGATAGTGGGCTACATCCTCCACTTAAACAGCCCCCAGACCACCCTTATGAAATGTGGAAGCAGGTAGAGAGATGGAGCTTCACTAAGAGGAACACCTCCTATCTCTCTAGCCCCCTCTGGCACACTAGAGGGTGGGCAACAGCACGTCTCTCACCTGTAACCCAGCTTCCTAACCTCTTTGGAATGTCCCAAGAGACTTATGACCTATTCGTAATGACTGTTGCCCCCACAGGTAAATTCTCCTGTGATCACGCATCCCCGCATCCTCCCTGCTGTATGTCACATACGCTTTGCTACTTCCTCGCTACATCATTTTAACATTTCCTTGGGGGGGATATAAGGGGCTTCACAACTTCATTAAGGTGGGACCTGGACATGCTTCCCAGGATTTGCATTCTGTGAGCTAGCCTCACAGATCACTATCAATCTCTTCCATCTCATTTTCTTCTTCATTTCACATGCAACTCCTAACACACCCTGAATCTCCACTGGCCTAAGAGGTAGTGCTCTCCCTCTGCCTTCCTGCTTCTTCAGGCCCTGCCTCCTATTTAACATTCTCATCCCTACCCACCCAGTGCCCCAGTCTGCCTCCCCTTTCCATTCCAGTACTGGCTCTTCAGACATGACCCTAGACTGCCCTTTGCTTTGGAGATCTTTGGAGCCCCACCTACCCATCCAACCACACACCCATCTGTCCATCTATCTGTCCATCCATCCATCCATCCATCCATCCATCCATCCATCCATTCACCCACCCACCCACCTACCCATCCATCCATCCATCCATCCATCCATCCATTTATCCAACCACACACCCATCTGTCCATCTATCTGTCCATCCATCCATCCATCCATCCATCCATCCATCCATCCATCCATCCATCCATCCTCAGGAATACTGCCTTCTGTGCCTCTTCATTTGTTCTCTGTTCTCAGGTAAAGGAGATGAGTCTTCCTTTGGCTAGCCTGTGTCTGGTGGGAGTTGAGGCGAGATGCTCCAGGAGCCTTCTGAACCTGAGGACAGAGGATGGAAGCTTTATAAGTGTCCCAAGACTGGGTGCTTCTCAAGGGCAGGCAAAGGGTCCTGTTTGCTTTCATGTCCCCAGCAACTCATGGGCCTGGGACCTAGCAGATGTGCAGAAAACTTTGCCAAACTTCACACTAAGCCTGGATTCAGCATGATTCCTTCAGCTGTTAATCTTCCCGAACAGACTCCTACCCCCAAATGTAGGGGATGTGATTTATAGAGTTGAAAGTATACATTGGAGCAATTTCAGGATGTGGTTGTTCTGTGTATCTGTGTTAGTCACGAATATTTCTCTGAGCCGCTTGTGGGGTGGGACTGAGTGTAAATCTACTGATCATGCATTTAGATCTGAGGCTCACTGAGAAGCATCCAGACCCTGCCATCTGGGGAGGCCTCTTCTCCATGATCTCAGTTATCCATGAGAAGTGGTGGAACAGCTCCCAAGATGGATAGGGAACAGTCATCAGAAAACTGTTGATTCATGGGCATTGCCCCTTACTTCAGGTGAATAACATATACACCCAGTTTTCCATCCATCCATCCATCCATCCATCCATCCATCCATCCATCCATCCATCCATCCATCCATCCATCCATCCATCCTTCTATCTGATGGGTGATGATTCAGCCACAGTCCCCACTTGCCAAATGCCTTAATGTCTTGATGCTTCAAAAAGATTATAAGACCTTTATTAACTTGAAATAACAGCACAAAATGCCACTGCCTTGATGATTTAAAAAACAGAAATTAATTTTCTCATAGTTCTGGAAGCTGGGAGACTGAGATCAAGGCCCTAAAGGAACTTTCCTCTGTGTAAGTGGGTGGATAGTGTGGTCTCTTTCTCTACTCCTTCTTATTTACTGCCAGCTTGGGCAAGGATCTCAACCTTATGACTTCATTTTAACTACCCCCTAGGAGCCCTATCTCCAAATAGAGTCGCACTGGAGCATCAGCATATGCATTTTCAGGGGAACACTGTCCATAACAAGGCTCAAATCTTGAGCTTCTTATTGGTCTTCTCCCATACTTGTAGCCTAGTGGCATGCAGATGAAGAATACCTGCAAGCCTACTATTTGACCTTGACCAAATACTCATGGTTAGGAGTGAGAAATGTAGGATACAATATTCAGAATAAGGCAGATATAGGTTTGAGTCTAGGCTCTTCCTCTCAGTGAGATGCAGGACAGTCTAGAAACTTGTGACTTGATTTCTCTACCTGTAAAGTGGGGAGAGTCACAATACATACTCCATAAGAGGAGTGCCTCCACAGTAAATGCATGGCTAGCTCCTGGACAGTCAGCGCTCTTGCTATTAGGCGCACGAGGCCCAGGAAAGAATGTTCCATGGAGGTGCGAGGCAGCAGAGTGACTATGGTGATGGGTTCTGGAGTCAGACTCCCTGCCTTTTGCATTTGCTTTGTTTTCTTTGTGTTGAATGACTGTCACAGTTTCCATATCTGGATAAATAGAGCCAACAGTAGCTTTGTCACTTAATACCTAGAAAGTTCCTAGGATATAGTTTTTAAATTTTTAAAAAAACTTAAAAATTAAAATGTGTATGACAGAAACATGTTTAAATATTTTGAAATAATGTTTTTAGTTATTCATTCATCTATCTATCTATCTATCTATCTGTCTGTCTGTCTGTCTGTCTGTCTGTCTGTCTGTCTGTCTGTCTGTCTGTCTATCGATCTATCTATTTTTTAGACTAGGTCTCGCTATATTGCCTGGGGTAGTCTCCAACCCGTGGACTCAAGTGATCCCTAGCCTCAGCCTCCCAGGTAGCTGGGATTATGGCTTAAAATAATGTTTTTAAAAAGTAAAAATAATTGCCTATGAGTCCTTGAGAACCAAGGAATGGCGACTGATCTTCAGCAACATATCGCATCCCCTCAGACCTACTTTGTTGTCTACCGTAATTTTTATTAACTGGTGTGCGGGAGGTCACTCTCTAAAGTCCAGGGCTGTGACCCATGTCTTCTCTCCTTCCTCCCAGCCCTGGGCCCCTCTGCCCAAACTAGGCGCACAGGCCCAGGGCAGATACCCTGAGTGCCCTGAATCTCCCTCGTCAGAGGGACCAGGCCCCCGAGGGAAGAGCTGATTGGAGAGACGACATGCTGTTCCCCCTTTTTAATTACTGCTTCCTTAATTGAGTCACAAGTGGTGTTTGTGTTGCCATCAAACCCACGAGGACCTTGTTGTTTATGTGAATGACTCTCAGTGGAGTGACAGCTCCGAAATGTGAGATGTTCTGTTTGTACCAGTTTTAACAAAGTGGCGGGCGGAGGCTCCACATTTCCTCCTGAACACGTGGTCTGGGAGCTGCGAACAGGGGCTGAGAGCTCCTTGCAAAGAATGACGTGAAACATAGAATGGGGCCCTAGGGATCCTGGAGCCATGGGACATGGGAGCCATGGAAACTCTTGGAGTCACACAGAGTTTCCCATCTGCTGGCCCCCGGCTCTAGAGAGGGTGAGCTTTGTATCTCATGAGGCAGCTCATTCCCTGCTGAGACCACCGGCTGTTGGGACGATCTTCCTTGCTCGTTAAGCTCCTCTCTGTGTTTCCCTGATGCTGGCCAAGTCCCCAGGAGTAGTCATATGTAGAGAGGCAGCTGGGCTGGAGACAGGGAAGCACCAGGAGATAGTCATGTGTCACTTAATGACAAGGATACATTTGAGGACCAGTGATGGGTGATGTGGTGGTCATGTGAATGGCATAGAGGGGGTGCTATTCTCCAAAGAGCACCCTCTCTTTTGCTGGCATGGCAATTCAGGAAGGTTTCCTGGAGAGGAACTAGGTCACCCATGACTTACTGGCCCTGGGTACGCTGGCAGCATGACTACTAGGTCAGTAGGAACAGGGATTTGGAGACTACTATCATGCTTGTGGTCCACTACTAACTGAAACATCATTATGTGACACGTGACTGGACCTCGAGATTGCACATTCAGACTGTCATCCACTCTATGAAGTCAATAGCTACATGTTGACACTTTTGGGCCTTGGCTTGTGCTGGCAGTGGTAGAGAGGGCAAGAGGGTCTTCCAACAGGGTTTTGTCCTTGAGAAATTCATGCTCAAGCTGGTAAAGGCTGCACCCAGAGCACAGCAAAGATGTTACTCGAGGAGTTAAGAGCCCAAATTGCTCACATGCAACCAGACCAGAAAATCGCGGAGGACTTCCTGGAGGAGGGGGAGTCACATGGATAGCCCCTGGGATGCAAGTACAGTGACAAAAGATGGGGAGGAGGAGGAGCAAAGGGAATGGTGACATCTCCTGCCCTCAGTGGAAAGAAGGGGGCTTCAGTCCACTCATTCTCTCCTCTGGTCCCTAGGAGGCCACCAGGGCACCAGCCCAGGAGGAGACTGTAGCTGTGGAACTTCCAACTTATTTATTTATTTTTTCAGTGTATGAGAGGATAATTCAGGAGACATTATTTCAATCAGACCCCTATGCAGTTTAGGAATGCTAATGCTTCCTCTATTAAAAAGGTGTGGAATAATTAGGATGCTGATGAAGACTGGGGGCAAACTCTGGAGAAATCCATTACCCAGTGCTCAGTGCTTTTCCTGGCCCCTCTGTATCCCCGAGTGACAAATTAACACGTAACAGAACAACGGCTGCTAACACTTAGGGCACATTTAGCTCAGATTGGAAGCTGGTTTTTTAGAAAATGAAGATTTTCATGGCTCAACCTTGGAACAATTTGACATCTCAGAAAGAAGGCAGGAAAAAGTGAGCAGCATGTAGGCTAGGGGAGGAGAGGAGGCATGGAGGCTTGAGGTAGCTGAACTCCAGGGGAGGGGTTGGGGTTCAGACCCGCAGACTGGCGCTGGGTACCTTGGATGCCACCATCTCCTGTTTGGGAACAATGAAAGAGTGAGCCTCACAGGGGGGAAGAAACAAGGGAAGACTCTGAAAAGCAAAAGTAATGGTGAGTAACATGCACTGAAGTCTTCTGATGAGCCAGACATGACCCAAGTATTTGCATCATTTCTTTTAACCCTCATAGGCACCCAGAGGATACTGTGATTAGCCCAGAGGTACAGAGTGTTTGAGTGACCTGCTAGGCAGCAGGAAAGAAGGTGGTTTCAGACAAAAACAAGGACAGAGCCTGAGGGTGTCATAGGCAGAACTGGAAGACATCCACAAGATGACCCAGGACACCCAGAACAGGACTGTGGGTCCAGTCTCTGAAAGGCTTTAAATAACAGGTGTTATGACTTGTGTCCACCTGAACTCCTAATGCCCCACACCTGGGTGTGTGACTTTGTTGGCAACCAAGAAGATAAAGTCATGACTAGCGTCCTTATTGAAAAGGGGAATTTCAACATTGAAATACATCACTTAGAGAGAAGGCAATTTAAAGATACGGGCAGGGGCCGGGGGGGGGGGCAGGGAACGGGGTGTGGGGGAGCAGATGGTCTACAAGCCAATGATGGCCAGAGGTTGCCTGAAGCTAGGAGAGAACAGAACAGGTTCTCCTTCCCAGCCTGCACCTGTCCTGGACTTCCAACCTTCGAACTGTGAGGCTGTGGATCTCTCTTGGTCAAGTTCTCTGGTTTGCAGTTCTTTGTTGGTACAGTTCCAGAAAACTGAGACAACAAGGAAAGGAGATGGTTTTCAGTGGGCCAGGCAATGGGGAGCCAGACTGCTGAGTGGAGGAATCGTAAGCAACGGGTATTCTAGAAAGATCACTCAGTTGTGCACCTGCGGTCTTGAAAGGTGGAAATACCCTTATCATCTGTGAGATGGGAACTGTGTGGGACAGTGGGGGCGGGGCAGGAGGATTAGGATTGCCAACAGGAAAGGGACAGTCCCTTTTCCAGGGCTGCTGTAATAATGATGTTAAATTACTGTATTCACTCAATCAACGGCCGACTTTCATTGCTTCAAGCCCAGGGGGGACGGAAATACTCTGAGTTAATATCTGAGGAAAAAAATGGAATTCAGGGATCAAACAACTTTTTTTGATGAGGGAAGTGTTATTTCTACCAAGCTAAGACATCAAAGTCTGTGGATGGTGCTTTTTAGGGAATTTTAAAGTGGGCTCTAAATAAACTTTGAATATTTCTGTTTTTTACCAAGGATACAGATACTCTATCCTAGAGGAAGAGCTACAGGGAACCTCCAAGCCAACCTCCTCTCCAGGAGGACCTGTGGATTTTCCTGGGAATGCAACACTTGTATAAATATGGCTTAAATTTCTTTTTGCATTTAGCAGCCCAAGCATTAAAATTCATTGTTCCAGGCATAACATGTATTTCTAGAGATTAAATTGGCCAAAGGCCTGACAAACAATTCAGCTGTGTTTTGATAGTTTTAATCACAGGGATGACCTCTTGAATCAGGAGATGGAGCTGCATGAAGGCAAAGTCACCTATCAGATCAATTTCTGAATAGCAAATTCCACTGACTTGTTGATTTTGATTACTCGATGATAACTTTTCCCCCATGCTGCTTGTAACAGCTTTCATTTTGTGACAAACCCCAACTCTAATTTAGACTCAGACCAACAACCATTTTATTAGCTATTACCAGTCTATGGGGCAAATGGGCAGTCCCACAATTAGCTAGCGGACTGGCTGCTGATACCCAGCCTCTAACCCCCAGTCACCAGCCTAGCGAGCTGGGTAGCCTCACTTACATATGGCTAGAATGAGCCACAAGTCTCTGCCCATCCAGCATGCTAGACCAGACTTGCCCACGTGCCAACCATTTTAGGGTTCCCAATAGACTTGGCTAACTTCTGCTTGTGCTACATTTGACCAAAGCAAATCACTGTCCACAGCCTCCATGGAGAGAAAGACTGCCTCAGGGAGAAGGTGATGTCACTTTGTGGATGGGTGTGCTTACAGGAATGGAACGAATTCTATAATTTTATAATAGGCCAGTTTTATAATCTGCCATACTCCTCTTGTAAGAACAAATTAAGGAGACTAGGTATGGTGCTAGGCTCTCTGTTTCTCTCTGTCTCTCTGTCTCTGTCTCTCTGTCTTTCTGTCTCTCTTTCGAGACAAGGTCTTGCTATGTTGCCCAGGGTAGTCTCAATCCCAGGAACTCAAGTGATCATCAGCCTTAGCCTCTGCCTCCCAAGTACCTGGGATTACAGGCACCTGCCACCACACCCAGCTGCCTTTTCAAGACCAGGTCTCACTATGTTGCCCGGGGTAGTCTCAAACCTGAGAACTCCAGCGATCCCTGACCTCCTGCCTCCCAGTGCTTGGATTACAGGTGCGTATCACCACCCCGGCACATGCTAGGTTCTTTATATTTTATGTCTCATCTAACCAGGGAAGGTATGTACATTCTTCACATAGCTAAATCATCACCGAGCCTATGATTCAGTGGCAGGCCCGTACCTAAGACTTAAACTGTTTTCCATGACTCCTTTCTACCTGTTTTGAGGTAAAACCTGTCATTTAGGGGTTATTAGAGTATATTATTGAATTTTTCAGTGTATTCCAGTAAGTTACTTTCTGCGTTGTTTTTCCTATTTTTGGTCTTTCAACCTTACTTACCTCCAGTGATGGGGAGCTCCCTATCTTGACAGCCTAATTCACAGTTAATGGCATAATCTAGAAAAATTTCCTTTTAAACAAAATGAGATGTTAAAAGAAACCTGGGTGGGAATGAGGCAAATTGACAGGTGGATTTATTTGAGTTTTCTTTTCCGCTCTGAAATCTAAAGTGTATTTTCTTGAGTTGCGTGGTTTTGTAATTGTGGTTCTCTCTGTGATTTGGAAATTGCAATTTGTACTGAAGGAACCAACACAGGAAAGCTCTGGTTAACCAGGAGAGGGTTTTTTTCTTAAAGAAAACGAAGGTAAGAAAGTAAATATTTAAAAAGTCCTTACAAAACAGGAGCAGTAAGCATGACCTCCGTGGAACTCCTAGCAATATCCCCTTGGGTTTCCTCTGCGGGTACACATTCTGGGAAGGCAGGGGATGATGTCTGCGGGATCATTCATCCATCATTCATGAAACATGAGAAGAACTGACTATAGTCAAGATACTATCAGTTACCTGAAGTCTTATAGAGAGTTATATACAGCCCTCACTGAAGGCTTTCAGAGGATAGAAGAGGAATAAGGCAGGTGAAACTGACTTGAGGGGAAAAGCCCGTTAAAGGTGCACCCTGCAGGAGCTCACAGACAAGAGTGATAATATTCAGGGAAATAATTTCTGGGTTCTTTGCCGTCAACTGAAGGCATAAAACCACTTGTGAACATGCCACACGAGAGGTCAGAGAAGCGGGGGCCACTTCACTGTCATGTGAAGACAGTTCCTAGGCAAATTCAAAACTCAAAAGGACCCAAAGTCCAGTGGCCCTGTGGTCAGCCTCCTGTGGATGGAAGGGGTGGTTCTGGGTGGTGGGGATGTCAGGAAAATCAATAACAGAGCTGGGGGATCCCCCAGCTTCTTCAACTTCCTCCCTGCAGATGGTTTCAGATGTTCTCTTCATAAAAATTACCACTGGGCAAACACAAATAAACTTAACGGATTTAACTGACAGAGTTAAACAAGCAGAAGATAGGATTTCTCTTAATGAGAATAAACTACTTGCATATGAAAAAGATTTAAAACTAAGGATCCAATAACTCATCAGAAACTTGGAACAGATTCACAGGATTTGTGGGGGGGGGACCCAACAGGCCAGAAAACTCCATTTGGAAGCTGGGCACAGTTAGAGGGCAAGGGCTGAACTGTGGGAATGACTCAGATGATGGGGGGCAGGACCCCAGATGGATCCTAGCCCCAGCAAGCCCCTGTTGACCAGTGGATGCAGATAGTGTTCCAAGCAGGGAGTGATTGTATCAAGTATGTGCCTTTGAGAACTGGGTCTGGTTTCTCACAGAAAGAGACAAAGAAACCAGTGAGAAGGGGGCTGCCCAGGTAGAGGTGGTGTGGCTGGAGCTGAAAGTCATGTTCAAACCTGGCTCCTGATACTTTCTAGCTGGGTAAATGTCACCATTGGGTGCTTTGGATAATAATACCTCTCTATCAGAGTTTGGATGAGAATATCTAATGAAGTAATACTCAGGTATTATTTATTCCTGAGAACCTACTGTGGGTAAGGTACTGTTCATATCACTGAACAGTGAGCAAGACATGTATTAGTTCTTGGACAGTTACGTTCTAGTGGGTCTTAGATTCTAATGTAACTGCCTGCAGTTTTTGGTTGCAAATGTGTGTGTGTGTGTATGTGGTGTGCGCACGCGAGCAATAGTCTGAATTTCTGGTTGCAATGAATAAAAACCCAACTTGCTTAAGAAATTAATTAAGGAATTGGATGATCCCTAATCCTTCCGTGCATGGTGAGGTAGTGTAGGAAGCTGTAGGTATCAGGACCTTGGCATCAATTTGGAAGAAATACACATCTGCCTCTGCCTCTGACTTTCTGCATGTTGGCTCCCAAATATAATGGGGGGAAATAGCCACAGCCTTGCAGGCCCCAAAAGAAAGTGCTTCTTTCTCTCAGCATCTACATGACAATCCCTGAGAAAGTTCCTGCTTGGGTCCCCTCTCCAGCTCTTGAACTAATTAATCATTGTTGCCAGGAAGATGAAAAAGCATGATTGGGTGGACTCGGGTCATGTGATGAACAGCTGGGGTTTTCACTGTGTACGGTAATCAGTGGTTCCACCAGAAACACATTGAGAAGAAAAGAAATGTTCCCTAATAGAAAAGGGAAGAAAGGAGGCAATGACAATGGAGGTCTCATGGCAAGCACTTAGGCTCGAGCCTGGCAAATTGTAGATATGACAAGGGGTAGTGATAGAGCTCAATAAGCACAGAGGGAGTGTCCATCCTCTTCACTGTTCACTCTCAATTATAGCGTCTACCCAAGAGAAAAGCTGGCTGGTTCTCAATGCATGAGGAAACGTTCTCCTTGGTGTAAGGATAATGAGCTGCCTTCCTTCTAGTTTAATGTGAGTTTCTGGGGCTTTACTCATGCCTCCAATCCAGCCAACCCCCAAAGTGGGAGAGTCTGTGTTTCAGTCACTTAGGTATAAATTTATTGAGACAGTTGATACATTTACCTGGAAGGTAAAGTGGGTATTAATTTTGCCCTTGCCTGAGGCAATGACCACGGAAGCAATGATACCTCTTGTTGATAATCAGAGCCACTCATCCTCTGGCCTTAGAACCTCACTATTTGTAGACTCTGAGAAGTGAAGAAAATTCTTGTAACTACACTTGATGAAGATCTTCATGGAAATCAGTATAGCTGTGAGCAGGGGGCCCAGTCACAGTGGCAATCCGTTGTGGTCCATTGTTCTTTATCTAAACATCTCCATGTGCTCTGAAACTGAACCAAAGCTTTGGCCCAGTTCCAAATGGGATTTGGAATGTTATGGTTTGCTACCTTCCTTCCTTCCTTCCTTCCTTCCTTCCTTCCTTCCTTCCTTCCTTCCTTCCTTCCTCCCTTCCTTCCATCCTTCTTTCCTTCCTTCCTTCCTTCCTTCCTTCCTTCCTTCCTTCCTTCCTTCCTGCCTTCCTTCCTGCCTTCCTGCCTTCCTGCCTTCCTGCCTTCCTGCCTTCCTGCCTCCCTCCCTCCTTTCTTCTCTCCCTCTTTTCTTTCCTTTCTTCCTCAGTGAAAAGTGGTTTATAAAACAAAATTCACAAGCAAAAATGCCCATGTGCATGTACCTACTGCCCAGAATTAACAGATGCTAAAATTTTGAGCCATTTGTTTCAGAATTTTTAAAAAAGAATTAGACATTACAGATCTGTAATTAGACATTACAGACATTACATTACAGTTGAAGTTCCCTTTTACTTCACCTAATTCTGTCTTCTCTTTCTACCCAGAAACAACTATTATCATGAATTTAGTATGCATCTTTCCCACCCAAGTTTACATACTTTAATACAGAAGTAGGTAATCATAACAATGCAGAGAATTTTTGGTGTGTTTTAAAAGTTTATGTAAATGTCATCATACTATGCTTATTTTGAAAGCTGCTTATCACTCAGTATTGCCCTTAAGAGCAATCCATGTTGTGCTCTGCACACACACACACACACACACACACACACACACATACACACACAGAGAGTTAATTTCTTTAAATGCCATGTGATGTTTTGTCCAGTGACTACATTGTTTCTTCATTCTCTTACCAATGGACATTTATGTCGTTTCCAATTTCTTGCTATTGCAAACAATACTTTGGGTTTATTGTCTAGCATGAGTTTAAAACTAGTATAAAGAATACCAAACTGAAGTATTCAAAGAAGTACATACCTTTTTTTTTAAATTATGGTGATAAGACTCCTTTGCATATGCTTATAGCAAGCTTTACAGTTCAGGAGATGCTTTGTTTTGGCCCATGGTTTCATAATCTTCACAATAACTCAGAGTTGTTGACAGGGCGGGTTTTCTTGATCTGTTTTGTTAATGGGGAAATTGAAAACCAGAGAAAGACAGAATCTTTGTTAGAAATAGGGCTGAAAAATGCAGCTTATCATCTGATTCTCCCCCTTATACTAGCTGAGTTACCTGCAGTGAGCTGCCACCCTCAAGTTTCTTTTTTCACCCCCAGATGGAGCCTTCAATAACTTCCCAATGATGCTCATATGGACACCACAGGATTAAGTAAGACGATGACTACAGCACACAAATACAAGGCAGAAATTGAGTACTGGCAGCTGCAGCTGAGTCTGGTCCACAGATGTTTTGTTTGGCTCATCCAATGTTTTCAAAGAATAAAGCCAACGTTTAATAATTGGAAGATTTTACATAAAAAATACAGATTTCTGACTTCTCTTGAAAAAAAATCTAGATATCTGACAATGCTAGATCTGATTCTCACGTGGCAGCAGTCAGCTGAAACAATTGCCCCTTGACACAGGCATAAAGCCCCCAGTTCACAGACCCCACCACTCCCTATTGTCTCTCCCACTGAAGGCAAGGGAAAGTAACTATTTGTCACTGTACTTGACCTGCTATTTTTCCTAAGTTGGAGGGCTATTTCTCTTAATTTATTTCCTTTGCGCTGAAATATCAAATGGAAGTGAGGGATCATACAATTTTTCTCAAAGCCAGCCCCTCTAGGCATTTCAGTTTCTGAGTATTACTGTATGGGATGATTATTTTTGTTAGATCATTTCCCAACCAAGAGAACAATAGGCAGGCCAAGCAGTAACCTTTCTGGAAATAATAATAGGAAACAACTTTCCAGCATTTGTCATATGCCAATTATTAGTTAAGTCATTTAGATATAGTACTCCAATATTATATATAAACATAACTCTATGAAGGAGGTACTATTTATTATTCTCATTTATACATGAGAAAATGTAGGCACAGAGAGGTCAAGTAACTTCCCGGAGGTTGACATAGTAGAGATTTGAATCCAAGTAGTTGGACTCCAGAGTCTAGTTTATCAATAACTCTACGAAGATTTTTGGTTGGTGTGTGTGTGTGTGCGTGTGTGTGTGTGTGTGTGTGTAGGGGTGACATGACAAGCTCACATGCATGTGTGTACATGTACAAGCCACAATGCTGTGAGCTGTAAGGACAAGCTCACAGGATGACCAAATGAAAGGACCACACTGCAGAGTGGAGAACTCCACTCTGGGAAGCAGACTGGGTGGATCTTGATTTTGAATTTCCTGCTATCCTGGGCAGTTTCTCCATCCTTATGGACCTCTGCTTCCCACCTCTAAAATCAGGTTTCAACTACTGAATCCTAAAATTATCCCTAAACTTCCCCCAGCTCTGCTACTCTGTGGTTTGCTTTCTCTCCTGTCTTTCATAACAACCAGAGTCTGGAATGAACCATGGCCACTAGAGCCATGCTTTGGTTTGGAAAGGGCAGGGCAGCTCCATCTCCGTTTAGATGGTCCCAGTGACCAGAGTGAGCTATTCAGTGGGGGACACTGCCACTGCACATTCTTCACAGCTCGAGCCCTGCAACAGCCTGCCACACTTCCAACATGCTTGCCAGCTTCTCTATTGGGATTCTCTTGGAAAGCTGGAAGATATGTTTGTTTGCTAATTGGCTTCTGGTTTCAGAGAATTTTCCAGATTTGGAAAGAGTGATGGATTGGCAGATCTCTGGAGACCTGAGACCTACTTCTAGCAATGATAGGGTAACCACATGCCCTGCCAATGTTCCCTTCCCCATGTGACTTCTCTTTGAACCTCAATTTCCTCACTTGCCTTGCTCGCATAATTTGAAAGTGCTCCACCAGATGAAGAGATGAGCGCTGTTATTTGTACAGAAGTCAATTTTCCTTTAAATGGTTAATTTCCCATCATTCCTGCCATCATTCCTTGAAGATGGCAAATGCTTCTTCCCCAGGACATTCACACCTAACCCCTCACATCTGTGAAAGTATTAGGTTACAAGATCAAAAGGGCTAGGCAGCTGCAAGTAAACTTACTAACCTTAGAAAAGGAGCTGGGCGTGGTGCTGGGAGGCAAAAGGCCAGAGATTGCTTGAGTTCACAGGTTTGAGATGACTCTGGGTAACATAGCAAGACCTGGTCTCGAAAAAGCAACCAGGCACAGTGGTGAGCACCTGTAAACCAAGCTACCTGGGAGGCTGAGGTTGGGGATCACTTTTGAGTCCGTGGGATCAGAACTACCCTGGGCAACATAGTGAAACCTAATCTCAAAAATAAGTAAATAAAAGTGAAGCCCTTTGTCTGGCTGGGCTGCACAGCAGAAGTCAGATAGGCTGTGTGAGAGGGACTTGACCCACCATGACCAGAAGCAACCAGACGCAAAGCAGCCAAAATGAATGCAGGCAGCTCTTGGTAGCAAAGACTGAGCCATAATTGACAGTGAAGAAATGCAGCCTTAAAACAGACAACAATAAGTGCTGGCGAGGATGTGGAATGGAACACTTACACTGCTGGTGGGAATGTAAACTGGTCCAACCACTATGGAAAGCTGTGTGGAGGACCCTCAAGCTAATGAAAATGGAGCTACCATTTGACCCAGCAATCGCTCTTCTGGGAATCTACCCAAAAGAGACCTCGAAGTGGGTACAAAGGGACACCTGCGCCTGGATGTTTATTGCAGCACTATTTATAATCGCAAGGTCCTGGAAACAACCCAAATGTCCCAAGACAGATGACTGGATGAAAAATATGTGCTATATATACACGATGGAATATTATGCATCAATAAAAATGACAAATTTGATGATGTTTTGGTAACATGGATGTACCTAGAAGAAACCATACTGGCAGAAACAAATCTGAAGGAAAAAGACAGAAACCAAATGGTTGCACTATTATATGGACAACCAAATGAAAGTACACAACTGCAGGAGGGGACCAGCTGGAGTGGCCAGGGAGGGGCGGTGGTGGGGGACCCCAGGGACTACAATGATGTGAAATATATATATATATATATATATATATATAAATTATTTTTTAAAAAAGAAATGCAGCCTTGGTGCTTCAACTACAAAACACTGAAGTCATCCAGCAGCTTGAATTCTATAAGCTGAATCTGCCCTGGAGTTTCCAGGTAAGAGTTCACCCCAGCACCCACGATGGCTAACCTTCAGCAGAGCACCCAGCTGATTGGTTATGTCCAGACAGTGGGCCAAAGAACTTTGAGATAATAAAGAGTGTTCTTTTATGCTACTTTTATGCTGTTTCATATTCATTTGTTTTGGCAGAACCAGAAAATGCAAACCTCTTGTTACAGGTCAGGAACAAGAACAAATGGCAGTCTATGGCTTCCTGAGGTTCTGTGTCCTATAGAGGAGTTCAGAAAATGCTGCATACACTGTGTGTAGGAATGAAGACTGGTTTAGCCCCAGTGGAAAACAGTATAGAGGTTTCTCAAACTAGTAAAAATAAATCTACCATATAATTCTACAATCTTGTTCCTAGGTATCTTTGTGAAGAATGCAAAAATACTAATCTGAAGGAATATATGAACTCCTATGTTCACTGCAGCACTATTTACAACAGCCAAGTCACGGAAACAACCTAAGTGCCCAAGGACAGAGGTGTAGATTAGAAAAATATGGTATATATACATAGTGGAATACTACTTGACTACAAAGATGAACTATTCCCATTTGCATGGATGGAACTAGAAGGGATAATGCTAAGTCAGAAGGGGAAAGACAAACACTGGTTTTACTTTCATGTGGAATATGAAAAACAAATGGTCAGACAAAACCAAACCCTAGAAATCTGACTGCAGAATTGAGGCTACCAGAGGGGAAGGGGAGGGGTGAGTAAAGAAGGAAGGGGCACAATGAACTATGGTGGAGGGTTGAGGTGCCTTGGTGGTGGGTGGATGTGGTGACCCTATGCCTTTGAATTATTACGTACAGTGTTATAAAACCAATGTTACCAAAAAAAAAAAAAAAAAAGCTACGGCACTGGCTTCATGGATGGTATCTCCCAGGAGACAAACCTTGGAACACAAGGTTTGGAAATGAAGGAGGAGGGATAAGGAGAAGGGGAAGGGGAATTTTTCCATTGTTCCTAGTCCCTAGAGAGCACTCATGTTTAGTGCCAAGAAGAGCCTTGGGGGGCGGGGGGAGGTGGTTTGAGCTGACCCTGCTGAGCAGAGAGAGGCTGTGTCATGGGAGACAAAGCTTTACATGCTTGATACCTCCCTAGGTTCATGAACATTCCAAGGAATCAATACCCCTCTTCAATGAAAATGATAAACGACTGTACTAGTATTTCCCATTTTCATCCTATTACATATTTCCTCCACGTCGGAAAGGCTACACAATCAAAATTGGGAATGTAAATGACCAGAAAAAGGGGATGTTTGTAGAATGAAATTCTTCCTTCATCATCACAAAATTGTAATAAATCAAAACCTCTGTCAATTCCCTTTTGTTGCATTTTTATCCCACAATTCGAGAATGAAAGGGCTTTGAAGAGGCAGAGGGCTACAGACTTCTATGCTGACTCAGTGCAGTCCAGCAAATATTTATCACACATCCACTGCATGCCTGTGCTATATGTGGGAAGAGGAAGTAGAACACGAGCATTTAGAAAACAAAGGTGGAGCTGAAGTTTTGTGCCTGAATAGGGGATAGTTCCATCATGAACTCGATCTTAGCATGACCAGAATGTCTTCATAGTAATTAACAAGGATTGAAACACACACCACTCTTCCTGGCATACCTTCATTTTTGTTGTGCCTGACCTTAGCTTGCATATCTACTAGTCCTATATTCAGCGGCAGTTGATACAATCTGTTGTAATTTGACAGTTTGGCGTCTTCTCAAAGTCCTAACACTGTACATACATTTGGACTTTGCAATTTGACTTCAGCAAGTTGATCACTGAGAAAAAAACTTTGGATGTTTGTGTGTCCAAAGCTACTCATCACAGATTGGAAACCACCTGGATACCCACCAAAGGAACTCTGGTCACAATCATCATCATAAATCCATAACATAGAATATCTATGTGTCCATTCAAAACAACGCAGGTTCTGGGAGACGGAGGGAGGAAGAGGGATCAATTAATGCACAATTGTGACAAATCAATAAAATGAATTAAAAACAACAACAATGCAGGTTCTTATTTTTATGGAAAATGAGTCATCTTGCATTGCTGGAAGAAATCCAGTTTACAAAGTAACATAATAGTATCAATGTTGTAAAATCCTCCACTTACAGGATTTGTTGAGATCTGTGTACTCTACCTTGTTAACATTTTCTTTCAGCTTGTTTTACAAATTGAAACAATAAAATTGGATCACATTAAAAGTCAGAATTAAGAGTAGAGTTAATTAAGAAAACTCTTTACCATCCTTCAATGCCACCACCCTCAGGAAGTCTTCCCGGCTTCCTTGATTATGGTTTCTCTGGCACTGGCCTCACTCTAGGGTCTGTATTTTGTCAGTGAACACCACTTATGTTTTTATCATTCTCACTTGCAAGACTGCAGTCTTTTCCAGGGGTCTGTCTATATCTCATTCTGTTGGAAGAAGATAAACATGGTGACAGTAAATTGAATAAGTGAACCAATACGAAAGGACTGTGAAATTGTTGATTGGAGTCATGGGAATAACCATCCCTATATCCCATAGTGTCCTGGGGCTGATCCAGAACATAGTATCCAAAGGACAGAGCTATGATTCATTTCACTGGCGAAGAGATCTGCATGAAAAAGAAACATCCTTATTTCTTTTTCCATCCTTATATATTCAATTTGAGCCAGTTTCTCTCAACCATGAAAGCAAGGATAGTACAGAGTTGAGTTGAACATCTCTCCAACAAATTGAAACATGAAAAAATCCTGCATGATTACCTAATCCTCTTCTAAATTTTTTTAAACGATTGCACACACATACACATATATTTTACATTGTTGTCTACCCCGAGGTTCTCCCATCACCTTGTCACCAGTGAACCACCATCTTACTCTTGTGCTCACCCCTCCCCTGACTTTACACCCCTACCCCTTCTCTTGCTCTATGTTGTTAGTTTTAAATTTTCCTTGTCCTTTTGTTTGTTTGTTTCCCCTATATCCTGCAAATAGGTGAGATCATCCTGTATTTATCTTTATCTTTCTGGCTTATTTCCGCTAACATGATTCCTTCTAGGTCTATCCATGTTATCACTAATGCATCAAATTTGCCTTTTTTGATTGATGGATAATATTCCATTGTGCACATATACCACAACTTTTTGATCCATTTGTATGTTTGTCTTGTAAAGCTTAAACTTGGTCCCAAGCCACATCTGAGACTCTGTGTAGTTGATTATGAGACTGTGCATTATAATTGGTAACTTCTCTGTGACACCAAGATCACTCCATCCTGTTGAACTCAAGCACACTAGATGACTTTCTCTAGGCAATTAAACATGAGTAAAAATGACATTTCTGAACAAAAACTCTAAGAGCCTTTATGTCGCTTAACTAATTCATTTTCCCTCTGAATTACTATTAGCAATGTTCCAGATAGAAACTGTACATCCAGCTGAGCCCCAAAGTGAAGAAGGGCTCACTCACATACAGCGAGAGAAACCCGCTACAAACACACAACATGAGTGAGAAATAAACACCTGTGACTATGACCTACTGAGACTTCTGTAAGTCTTTTGTTACATCAGCATAAATTTTCCTATCCTAGCTGGCACACAAAAACAAATCCCAGTATTCCTCCCAATAGAATTGTCAGAAGCTTCTGCTCTGGTTCTTTATTTCAAACTCGAACTTAAGATATAACTCAACCAGCCCTCTTTTCCTAATGGTCCCCCAAATCACCCACACAGTCATTCATGTACATAGAAGATTTGACTCATGGTTTGACAACGAAGGAGGGAGCTTACATGCAACATCATAAAGAGCTTCACGTTGGACACTAGTGTCCCTAATGAAGGTTTTTGAGATACTTCACTAACAGTCTTTCACAGATCATGCTTCTCCATATTATTTCTAGACTCTTACTGTGATACCCTCTTTGTGGTCTGTGTCTGGTCTGTGTCTGTCTTTCTCACCATGCCCTTCTCTACTCTCCAACTCAAAATTCCCCTTCCTTCCTCCCTTCCCTTCCCTTCCCTTC
>PVHY01004972.1:0-52500 GCA_004024945.1 Uropsilus gracilis
ATATTCAAATTCTTGCATTTTAGATATTTTGCAACCTTATTGTAAAAAAGATGTTAGGTTTTCAGGTGGGAGAAATGGTACATAACATATATATCCCCATAAGTGTTTTTGAGGTTGCCACAGCTAATATTTTTAGTGTTTAACAATCTTTATTGCATAATATAGTGCTTGGTGTGAGAAACAGTATACCATATAGCCAAGTGCTAATTATTCAGTGTCTGAATGTGCAGTTTGAGTTATTCGTTCTTGATTTTTCTTTGATCTTTTCTCATATACATCTTTTAAAATATATCAATTGGTCTCTATAAAAAGGGCAAGAAAAGTAGGTGACACATTATTTTAGTTATAATTGTGTGACTGGAACAAGGGTGTAGAATTTAGGTATTCAGTCCATTCTAGTTATATATATATATGTAGGACCCTAAGAATGAGTGCTTACTTAAATTTTGTGCCAGGAAGTTTTATGCAAAGCAATCTGGGAGCCACTAGTTTTCATCTAGTGATAAAGTGTAGAGAGCTTTATCATACATCAGATCTTTGCAAAGAATGTTGAATACACAGATGCACCTCTATCATCTCCAATTTTTATTCAAAAGATCTGGTTTGGGCCTGAGAATTTACATTTTGTTATCCCAGGGTTGCTCATGTTGCTAGTCTGGGTATCACAGTAGAAACACTAGTTCTGGTAAGAATCTTTGGATGGGTTGAATTTCTTTATATTTCAGTCTCTAGGTATAGTGGACAAGGTAGAACTTGATGGGAATTATAAGGAAAAGAGTGAGATATTCTAGATAATTATGAAAACATCTTTAGAATTGTATATGTGATTCATGCCCAGCTTGATTTAAAATTTATTAATGTGAATAATTTCATGAGAAGTCTTATTATACTTTACCAGGCCTATACTTTCCCCAATTTCTCAGAGTTAGATAATTCAGAGGAATCTGTTATTATCTTGAGGATAATTTTCTTGCTGTTATGTCCAAGTTTTAAAAATTGAAACTTTCAGTTGGTTTATATACTTTGGATTCTATAGTACAGTGGACAAAGCTAATTTATTTGAACTTATACTAACAAACATAACAATAATAACTAAAGTAGAGGAATAGCAAAAAATATTAAATACCTAGTTATATTCAAAGAAATGAGGGAAATTACTAACTGCCTGACAATAAGACCTTATTTCTTAGAGATAGTTGATGACACAAAAGCCTCAGGCCACACTAGATCTGCAAATCACAGTTCTGAATCTGAAAACTCTTGAATGCAATTAGGACCCTGGAAGTTTCTGTCCTTCTAGTTTATAGGGATAAAAGAATGTAAGCTCACTGGCCTATAGGTCAACAGAGGGACTTTCTTTGCTGGAGGTGCCAGATAGTACAAATAAACACCTGCCTTGAGAAACTGAAGCCATATCCTAAAGGTCTACTTTGATTTTCAGATTGTGTTTAGATTGTGTTTTCAGCCTATTTAGTATAAGAATCTCAAGTATTATAAATTCATGTAAAGTTTATTTCTGAGCTGATAAAACCTCTGGAGCACCAGATAATAAATATAAAAAAACTGCCAATAATAATACTTTATAATCCAGAATGAATTCACAGTTTAAAATTAAAAGCTATAGGAAGACATAATTACACAATAAAGGGCCATGTCACACAACTATTAAACATAAAGAAAGAATCAGTAAATTAAGGGCTAAAGTTGAGGAATGCAGCAAATAGAATATAACATAGAATAAACCAAGAAAAAAATTATAGAATAATGAAAAGTCATGAAAAATAGAATAAGATCTAATATTACTCTCATAGATGCTTCAGGAAACAAAAGAGAGGGAGAAGAAGCAATATATTAGTAGCCAAGTGTTCATGAATCACTGTTGAATAAGCATGGCCTATTTTGAGCAAAACAACTGAAATGAAAGTAAATCTACACTTAAAAACATTAACAAATGATTGACATATGAATTTCATACTTTTGCTGGAATTTTGTGTTGACTTGCTTTGGGTTGTTATTTCCTTTTGAATTTTCTATATAATATTATTTCATGAGCTTAATAGGCTTCCAAGATTTTATTGACATCTGTGTTCTCCATTTGCTTCTCTGCCATTTATTTTGTTCTTATGGTTTACTATCACCCATCTCTTATTTTTTAACTAGTATTTTAATATGATTTATGAAAGGAATAGAGATTATCAAAAGATTTCAGTATAACAATATTTCCTTTTTTTTTTCTTTTGAGACTAGGTCTCCCTATTTTTGCCCATGAACCGCAGGCTCACGTTGCCCGTTGCTATCATGGACTCAATCAGTCCTCAGCCTCAGCTTCCCAGGTAGCTGAGATTACAGGCACGTGCCACGATGCCCAGCTATTTTTTTTTTTTTTTTTTTTTTGGCACTAGGGCTCGCTATGTTGCCTGGCGCAGGACTCGAACCACTATCCTCAGTCCTAGCTGCAACTCCATAAGCTGTTGCTTGCAGGCACACACCACCGTGCCCAATTTAGTTTAACAATACCTTAAATGCATGTTTTTAGCTGGTACTTCCAATAACTGTTAATCACTTTTCAACTAGTATCTTTTTAAACAAGTCATGTTAAAGTAATTTTCTATATTAAAAAATGATTTATAAATCTTAGGCGCTAATAACCTCCTTATATCATATTATTCATTATGCTAGAATAGTCTAGGATTTTCTTTTAGAGACCATAATGGCTAAAAGGAGACTGAATTAAAGAATGTATAAACTATTATTTGATATGAACTGTATGCTTCTAAAGTTAATTTAGAACCCTTTCATTTTTAAAACCTTTCTTCACCTTTACTAAACTATGGCTGAACTTTTATATTTTGATCTTGACTTACTGATTCTTAATCCATTTTGGACCTTATGCCCCTTTTTGTTGATAGGTTACATTTGTAAATCTGATTATAATATTAAAAAATTCCCCCCCCACAAGTATACATGGAGTCATTATACATTATAGTCATTATCCAAAACAGGGATTGATTTGCTTTCAGTAATTTGAATAATAAATTTTTGGTAATATCTTTTTAACTACTGCCTATAGTTCTTACTCTTGCAATTAAATACTACAAGATTTGCTATTTAAATATAATTATTTGACAAAGTTGGTGACTTGAAAACACTATCAGGATTCTAGTAGATACCTGTTGTTTATAGTAATAAAAGTAGAAGTATGATATCAATATTGGCTATTGCTTTTATTTTAGTAGTTACAGTGCCATGTAAAGTATGTGAAAAATTAGCTGGGTATGGTACAAGCTGTATCCCAGCTACCTGGGAGGCTGAGGCTGGGGATCACTTGGGTACACAGGTTCAAGACAACTTTGGGCAACACAGGGAGACCTAGTCTCTTAATAAGAAAAAGTACACAAGAAATTATTTAGTATTTGTATAGTATAAGCAGAATACAGAATTTGGTAGATGCATACTTCAGTTCTCAGTGACCACACCCACGATAATTGCTTAAAAGTTTTAAATATAGTTTTATTAAAATGAGTTCTAAGATTTGATGGTTTTTTTGTATTCAAATTATTTTTGGAATTAAGGAAATGCTTATTAAAACCAGGTACAACTGTTCAACATATACGATGAGTAGATAAGTTAACAGTAAATTAGTAATACCAGGTTTAGATATTGGTGAGAATATAATTAATGGCAGTTTTTCAAATGGCAATTTAGTTATATCTCCTGAAGTTAAATATGCATATTAACCTTTGCCCCTAAGAAGAGTCCACAAAGTATTTGTACAAGGATGCTCATTAGTGCCCCCTGTGATCTCTCAACTGATAGAGGACTGTAATGCTATAAGGATGCTCATCACACCTGTTTTTAATAATACAAAGACTTGTAACCTTCTATTTCCACCAATAATGGACTATTTGATGAAATGTTTCTACAGTCATATCATGGAAAACTTTGTAGTTATAAGAACAAGTTCTTTGTGTGTGTGTATTTTCACTCACAGAATGATATGTAGAAATTACCGCATGAAAACACAAGAATGAGATCATTTGTTAAAATGTACATTTATACATATATACACATACTTTACATACATGTCTGAATATGTATTGGAATATTCCTGGAAGTTTATGTAAAAGAACATGAAGTATTCTTATCTTACTTTTCAATTTCAACTTTTCTACCCCTTTTTTTTATTACTTTGAACAGGTATTTTATAATCTCAGAAGATAATTACTTTTTTATTAAAATTTTAATTATTCATGAAATATACTGTAATCATATTATAGTTACTGACAACCATTTTTAGGAGCATTTAAGTGAACATAAAATGGCAAGCAACTTCTTTAATTACTGGGTTTTGCTTGACTGTAGATTGACTGTAGACTACTGAAATTTATATTTCTATTTTTTTGAGATAAATAATTTTTTTCTACTCAAAACATTGACTAATAGACAATAGGTTGAAACCAAGAATGCTAATTTCAAATTTTAAAAGTAAACTCTGAAAGAAACTAAATCAATTTGAGAAAATATAAGCTGTTACAGTATAGACTTTATAAAAGATTGTTCAAGTCAAGAATTTCACAAAAGGTTAAAAGCTTAGCAAATAACTGAACTGACAAGGTATATGAGACCACACCAGCCCCCATGCCAACAAAAGAAAACAATGAAATGACAGCTCTAGTGTTTGGAGAGAGGTTGTTTAACAACAGCTTTTTCCTTTATGACTTCAGCTCTTGACAGAGGACAGGTCTGCTTGTTGTATCATGGCAGATATATCATTACCTTCTGGCCCTGTCATGACTAAATTGGGGAGAAAACTTTTGAAAATTCAATTACTTTCTGAAAATTTGGTCACTTTCTGAGATGTGAATAAGGAATTCTATGATAGCTTTTACATCTAGGGTGTTCTCTAGTGCTGAAATAATTAACTAATTAAGCATACATTTAAGCTCTTACCATGGTCAGTTGGCAGTTAGCTCTAAGAGTACCTTGCTATTCTCACATCTTTCCAAGAAAAATATTATAAGGCCTTTTATACTTGTATATGTTCCTCTGCTTGTGTTTATACCTACTTCAAGTAAATTTAACATACGTTCTTTCATTCGGTGAAAGAGAAAAAAAAATGTTGGATTTTATAACAATTAGGTACCATTTTATATAAAAATTGGTTGCAGTTATAATTTATTATTTCTGGGTCTCAGTTACATGTATATTTAAATTCTGCTTTTTTTCTTGGCTACTAAGAAATGACTCTCGAGAGTGAGAAAGAGAAAGAGAGGGTGTGGATTTTCAAAGTATGTCAGAAGCCTCGGGGTTTGTGTATGATTAGAATTTCAATGGACATTGAGATGAGTTTAAATGCATAAAAGGCAAACATGAAAATTTTGTTAATATATGTCATGTTATTCTTGTTGGAGTCACTGTGATGTCTTTTTCAAATCTGCTTTACTCTTGAGCTTAGTGGTACTATTATCTACAATATGAGTTTTGCTCACTTTTTATGTTTTAACTACTGATTCCTTTTCTGTGGTCTGTCCTTTAATATCAGCTGAAGCAGTTTGAATTGCTGAATCAAAGCTGTTTTGGGAGTGAGCAAATATGTAATACTATGCAGAGTAAGATTCTCCTGGTAAAAGTAATACCTCCTGCAGTTATAATCAATGCTCTGGACACTTCCAAAGATTGGAGAAGCCATGACTTACTCTGGGGTTATGTTAAACTTTTAAAAAAAGTTCTCCAGAGAAAAATGTCATCAATAAAATGAAATAATTAGCTGACAATTTTTGAATAATATCAGTTTAATAAAAAAGGTTTATAAGGATGTCAGCTTTGCATTTCTCATTGTATTCGTGGTTTCTTTTTCACTCTTCTGCCTCTTCAGTTTTATCTTTTGTATTTTTAAAATTTAATTAATTAATTTTTAATAATATATATTTTTTTATTGAGTAAGTTTTGTTTACATTTGCTTTTTGGGTGTTCCTCCCCCCTACCCTACTCCATCCCCCTGGTTTCTCCATCTCTTCTTTCACTGCCATTTATTGTTCACTTTTTAGTCCCTTGGATTCTTTCTCTTCTTCCCTGTAGCAATGTCCTTTTGTCTGGTGTGGATGTGGTTTCCTGGAACACAGTGGCCTGTGCTTACTTTTCCAAGTGTCTTTTTGCTGCTGGCCACCAGTTCACATATGATTGTGTTCTTTCAGTGCCTCTTCCTTCTTTCTGGTCAGCTGCTCTGGCCCACTTATATCATATTTTGCTCCTTCTTTGTTTTGTAGTTTTGGTTGCTGGCATTGGGAGTATTTCTTCCGGCCATAGTTTGTGCACCAATTTTTTGATCGAGATAGGCCCTGGCAGATGGTTGGTCCGGTTCATTGTGGGGCCACTGCCCATCTCTGTGGCTTTCCTCACCCCCTAAAGTGGGAGGTTCCTTTGATCATGCTGAAGGCATCTCTGAACAGGAAATTCCATTCCCATCAATGTAGATCACAGTGGTTGTATTTCTGAGGTAGTTGGTCTCTATAATCAGTCTTATAGTCCTGGGTCCCATGGATCTGACATGTTCGTTGTTCCAGAATACTTCTTTGTTTTTCACCTCTGTATTCATGTGCAACTGCCGCTGAATTGCAGATTTAGTTGTTTCTGGTGAGGGCCGACTGGATTTGGAGAAGACCAGAGGGAATGACCCCTACTACCTACTACCTCCCACCAACCCACCTCCCAGCCCCCACCCCACCAACCTACTTGTCCAGTGGCAGGGGGCTCAGTTCCTGGCAGCATGGCTGAACTGGGCATGTGGGTGGGGCTACCCCCACCACCTCATGGTACTGTGATGGAGGGAGGGGGGCACCCCCAGCCCCTCCCTGTATGATTTTCAAAACAATCACATATGGTATTTGCCAGTTTATGCTCTGAGTTACTTTTATTTAAAAGGATTGAACAGGAAAGAGTTAACACTCTTTAAAAGTCAAAACTTTTAGTTTAAATAACTGAATAGTAAATTCTGGAAGTAGGTAATTATTTTATAAGAGTATATTTTGCATTTTTATTTAAGTCACTAAGCTTTATATTAAGTGTATTATATTTATAGCATCAGTAAAATAGCACATTTAAAAAAATAGTTTGATACAGGTAAATTTAAGGATAATTAGCTTCTAGAGCTGTTCAGTAACATTTCATATTTCTTACATAATTTGGTGATTTTATTCCACATTTTACTTGATATAAATAGTCATGTTTTAAAATATTGATTTCTAGAGAAATTGCCTATTTTAATATATAATATTAGAAATCCTAACTAATGCCTAATTATGAGTTAGAGACTTGATATGAAAATTATGTTAGTCATTTTTTATTTGCAATATGCCTTCCTTAAATTAATACTAAATTTCAACAGTAATTCTTATAGTAACAGGCCAGTATTTTAATTCATTTTTTCACATAGACCATATAGTCTTTTGTGTTTCTAGATAGAAAACAAGTCATTATTTCAAATTTGTTATGAGATTTTGTAAGAATTACATGTAGTAGTACTTTGGCCTTTGTTTATTTAGAATTATATGCCTATTATGTTTAAAAATCTTTATCAATTTACCTCAAATGTAAATGCAATCAGTAATGTCATTATATTCAAATATCAGCAATTTTAGCATTTTTTATTGCTTTAATATTCCTTATTAAAAAGAAGATGATACTTTGTTTATAAAATGGAAATATAGATAAGAAATTGCCTCATGAAACTTGAAACCTGTGGAAGACGTCAAGTAGAATTATTAAGTATCATAAATCACAGTTCATATTGGGTTAGTCTCGCAAATAGTATTAAGTACACATTCTACAATTTAAAAAAAAGATGTAGTTTTAGGGTCATTCACTTTTGATTTCATAAGATCATGAGATTTAAACCACCTTAAGTTTGTAGTACCATGGAAAAATGTCATAGTATAGGAAGTTGTTATTCTTATCTAAAATCTAAGTTACAATGAACATACATATTATAATTTAAATTCTGAAAGAAAATAGGTTACTTTACTATATTTTTTTATAAAATAGGCTACTGTTCTTTATATTATAAAAAGACAGTTTATAGAAATACATTTTATAAAAAGAAAATACTCTTAATATCCCTGGAGAAAATTATATTTGTAGGAAATTTCTTTTTCTTTTATATCTATACTAATAGTGATAATGATAAATAAATTCTGTATCTTTGAAAGAAATTTATTTTTTAATTAGGAAAATATTGTTAAGTAAGCAATTCAGTTTTGCTTTTGATAATGAAAGCCATTATTTTTGTTATAATTTTTTGTTTTCATATATTTAATAATGTGCTAAAGCTATTCTATTAAGTTATATCTTTATTGTGAACCATCTAAAGCTATTCTATTAAGTTATATCTTTTATTGTTACATAGTGATTGGGATGTTAATTAAAATAAAGTTTAGCACATGAAGTAAAAAGTATGTGCATTTATGTATTTGTTATGGTGGCACTTGAACATAGACTGTTAAGTAATGACTTGCTAATAAGCATCCGTTTCTTTATTATGAAAATAGGTGTGCTTTGAAATACATTCCTGTTTATACTGTATACATAAATACAAATGCCTGCATGGTTACAAATATCATATGATAAAACTCCAAATTGCTAACCCAGTAGTGTTGATTAGAGAAGAAAAAAACATTATTTGAAAGACTTGTCAATTCTATTGGGAAATGAGTGCTTGCTTATTCATACCATGAGCTGCATATTTGAATAAAATTAACTTTTCTTAAGATCAGTTGGTCTTGAAAATATTTGAGAACATTTATTAAGAGAAACACATGCCACATGCTATTAAACTTCTTAATAGCATTTAATTACTTTTTAGTTTTCATTTTCTGATAGTAATAAAGTATCTGTTCATTTAACATCTAAACATGCATTACTTACTGTAATGGTTTGAAAATACCCTTTGAACAGTGTATATTGTTTGCGATCAAAACTTAAAGAAGTTGAGTACTTCTATCAGAAAAAATTTATATTTTCAGTAATTGTCTTTTTTTCCTGGAAATTAACCAATTATGACATCAAAGCCTGTTATAGAGAGATATATAGCAGGTCATTTGCTGCTGCAGGCATTTTGTCTCCCTCCAGGATGCATTTTAGCTTCTCTCACTTTCTGCCTGTGGCACTGTATGGTGGAATTCAGGCATGCTCTTCCCCTCCAAGGAATCTCCAGGGTGGAGGATAATATACAAAATTAATAAATGGTGTTGCTTTTCATTATCACCCGTCCAAAGCAATTTGCAGTATTCATTTTAAGAAAAAATTGGGTTATTTGGAAACATAGCAATACATCAACAAGTTTAAAGACATGAGCCAGTTTTAAATGGAAATGTAAAAGAAAAAAATAGATATTGTAAGACAGTGAGTACTATAAAAATAATTAAAGGATGTTGACCCAGTCATTTCTCAGGGCTCCTCTTTTTTTTATTAATTTGTTATAATGAAATAATAAATTCATACTTGAAAATGAAAAACAGGTATTAACTAGTTTTGTTATTTTATGATGACTAAACTTAAATGAATGGTTAATTTAGCTAGCGAGAAGACGTAGCTATTTGAATTTACCTATTAAAATTTTTATTTTTATCGTTAGGTGAATCATTTTGCTTAAACATTTTCTTGCTACACTCTACAGTTTTCATAGAAGAGAGAAAAAATGGTGGGAATGGTGTTAACCTACTATATTACATCTTTATAATAAATAATTGTTGGAATAGTTATAGTTAATTTTTTTCTTTTTAATCCTGGTGAAGTGTTCCATTAGTTCTCACATTGTTCTGTATGAGTTTTGCTTACATTTAGAGATATTTCAATTGTTTTCTCATAAATAGCTTTAACATTAAAATTTGTTTTAAAGGAACATTTAGAAGAAAGCCTTATTGCTATCTCATTTTGAGCATCTGCAACTTGTTTTTTTTTTTTTTTTTTTAATGTATAAGAAGCCTATATACATTACAGGGAAGCCTTCTAGGTAATATAATTTTAGAAACTATCATATTATTTTCTTAAACTTTATATCTCATATTGCACCTTGCAGTAGCTTGCATTATAATAACTGACATTCTGTCTTATTTTGTGGGTGAATTTCTGCTTCCTACTTCATAATGAGTTCACTGAGGGCAGGGTGTATTCATTTCCACCATCACCTGGTGTGCTACTGATATCAGGTGGCAAAAACAGACAAAATGGGGTGCTTACCCAAACTTACAGAGGAGAACAATAGCCCTTTAAAGCCAGCCACACAGCAGATTCTTCCCAGCCCACGCATGCAGTAGCAAGACCACATAAACTAAGAGGGAGGCAAAAAAACAAATTTACTTATTAAAGGACAAATTAGACTACAGTCACTGAGGGGTGCAAAGAAACCCCTTTGGTAATCTTACCACACATTCCAGTCTCTAGTCCAAAGAGCACATGGCTACAGCCAGATGAAGGAGTTAAGATGGCACCACCACTTCTTCAAAGACACAGCTGCACACACACCCAGCCAGAAGAAGCCAAGATGGCATCATTAATCCTTCTCTGAAAGCAAGAAATTCAAATCCTATGAGTAAAACCAGGATGGCTCATCAATTCTTCTCCAAAAGTCACAACTTCAGCGTTCTTTTAGCTCCAAAGTGGCCCAGGATCAGCAAAACTCACTCGATACAGCAACACAGCAAGCACTTCAGATGTCTTACTTTGGAAACGGCAACAGAGTAGACTCTCCTCACTTCTCCAGAAGACTTCCAAGCTTCACAGTTTTAAAATTAAACCAAGTTTTCAAGTACCACATTTCTAAGACAGCTCACACAGGTCGTCACAAGTTTCTCCAACATGCTTCCCCGGGCTCCTTACCAGCCTAGGCTGGGAATGGAAGCCCACAGCTTGGCTTCCTTCCCCCACTGCTGCCCACATGGCAGTGGCAGCTCTGAGACTTCCCAGCCTCCCTGCTCCTTCTTTCTGCACCTTTCTTCTCTGTTGTCTTCTGTCTGTTTTGTTCTCCCTTCCTCCTGTCTGTTCTGTTCTCCCTTTTCTTCTGTTCTGTCTCTGTCCCTTTCTTTTTCTCTGTCCCCTCCCTGATCCTTTAATCCTTTTTTCTAGCAGAGAAGGCTTAACTTCCTTTCTCCAAGTCTCCACCCACCAATGCTAACAATAGGTATTTTAGTACAGCAGCACCAGTACTGGAGGCCACAGCCCCTTAACAGTACAGTTTAGTAGATAAGAATATAGCCTTCCAGGTCAAACATTCCTAGTTACCAGCTCTGTGTCTTGTCTTAATAGTTATATTATTTGGTCAGTATTTAAAAGTATTTTAGTCTTGGTTTTCTAATCCATAAAATTATTGTAATAGTAGTACCAAGCTCAGATGATTGAATGACAAATGTATAAAAAGCACTTACCACTGTGCCTGAAGCTAATTCTTAAAACTTTTTATGGGTGGAGTGATAAAAGAGCTTTCATTAGGAAAGGGAGAAATTTGATCCTTTATTGACAGGCAATTTTTTTTTATTAAATCTTTTAAAAGATGTGATATCTTCTATGTGTTTCTTTAGAATGTATTTCATTTTAGAAGTATGTAATTTTAGTCTCCCTCTTCTTAAATATAAATTTGATACTAACCAAGTTTTTAGTATAACAACTGGCACATGATGAGAACTTGATGAATGCTAATAATAATAAAGGTGGAGATGATAATTATTTCATATTTGTTTTGGTTTTGAATTTTCAATTTCTTCTGCAGGTCCTGCTGCACAGTATCTTATTCCTATAAGAGCATGATGGGGTATTTTTCCTCTGGGCATCTAATTATATTGGCAATGATTTTCTGGATCCTCAATAACTATTCTAAGAACCTGAGATTAAGTTGGTTTTAAACCTTGGTGGTTAAGCTAGGTATCTAATATGATCTTCTTTGGGTAACTACTCTAGAATCTAGTAACATAGCATCTGGAAATTGGTTTTTCCAGAGTTGTTTATAGCAAAACTTCTATTTTGACCTTTTTTATGCTGTGAAAGTCATCCTATCCAGTTAAGTAATTATTGGGCCAAGCACTGCTCTAAGTTTAGGGAGATGCAGTAGTGAATGCGACATAATGCCTGTCTTTATGACATAGTTTAATGGGAGAAGCAGGCAAATTCAGTGCAAATATGTACCAACAACTCTAGGCATAACATGTCGTGTAATAGGGGAACATTATTGTAAGCATGTATTAATTCTGAAGAAATGCTTTTCAGAAGAAGTAGCATTTATGTAAAATCCTCATAAACAGGATCATGTGGTCTTCTAACAGGATGAGGCTAGAGGTACAGAGGTGGTTGTAGAGATAAAAGAATATGCTTAGAGACAGGCTGGAGAATAGAAACAAAGATTTATTAAAATACCCTGCAAGGACTCAGGGGGCAAGACAGGAAATGTCTGTCTGGGAAGAGGAAATTGGGGGTCCCTTTTTAAAATTGTTTTCATGAACTTTTTCATGACTAGGGGAGTCAGTCTCTGCTAGTTGTTGTCTGCTAAAACATCACATTTAGCTAATCCTTCAGCATAGAAGGTGTCTGAAATTCCTAGAATTCTTGAAAGCCGCTGTTGGCCAAGTGGACGAATGTCCAGGTTCCCATGGCAATTTCGTTGATTTCACTTATCTATTTTGTGTCTCCCAGCTTTGTTCAGCTGAGCAAAGTGCAGACTTAAGTTTTAACTCCATGAAATGTTTGGAAGTAGGGAGAGGTTATCCTGAGACAGGGATTATTTGAATGAAGCTTGAACAGAGTGTGATATGACAGAGAGAACATAAGTCTGAAATTGCAGAGATCATCAGAACTTGATGTGTCCTCTTCAGGTTTTGTAAGTTTTCTTAAGGGTTATAGCATAGCATCAGTTTATAAATAAGATAGTATAGAAATGTAATATGTGTGAGTTAAAAAAAATGACTCAACTGAAGAAAGAAAGGATATAGAACTGGGTAGGTACAAGAGATATGATGACTGAATGTGGGCCGTGAAAGAAAGAAAAGTACCAGATGTACCTGGGTATCTGACTCCTGTAATAGGGAAATGGCAGAATCATTAACTGAGTTGGAGAACACTGAAAAGGAGTGATGCTACAGCATTGTACCTGTTGAGAATATTGTTTTAGCCATGCTATTTTTGAGGTGCATATGCTGCCAGACTTTATCAAACTGTTTGACGTAATGCCTATAACCACACTCTGTAACTCTCACATCAGCACTCCCTGTTTAAGTGATAGCATAGTGGGTCATGGAGAAACTTTGATGAATTAATTTACCAGTTTTCTCAGCCCCTTGTTATAAAATCACTAGAAAATGCGTAATTGAAATATTAGTACTATCTCCTAATGTCACAATGAATAGTTTATACTATGATTTGACTTGCTGTTATGCTTTTTTTCTGAACATATTTATTAGAATGGTGTTTTGCATATACTCATTAGATAATATGGAAAAAATTGTGAAAGGCAGTTTAGGTGGTTTTATAAAATCTAACATGAGTAAAGAAGTATTGTGTTATGTTAAATGTATTTAGTTGAATAAAATCTCTATATTACCATTCTGTAATGATGTAAGTCTTAACTCGATGCTGTTGACTCTATTTGGAGTTATTTTTCTGACACATGCCTGCCTGCTTTATGTAATTAAAATAGGAAACTTTCAATTTTACCTCTCAAAAAATATAATCTGATTATTTTCATTCAAATTTTGAAATTGCCTCCTAATTGCAAAAGGAAATAATGTTTATCACAAAGATCTTGTCAATATTGAATTCGTTTTGTATTAATGTATTCATTAAGAGATCATTAACTACCTGGGGAATGGAACAGGGAATTTGCTATGCTAAAGTGTTTCTGTTAATTGAAAATGTAGAACTAGCAAACACCTGGCTCATAAATACATTCAACAACTTTTCATTCCATATGTATGTCCCACTTCAAGAAATGTTAGGCAATAAATAGACTCACCCATGTCAATATAGGTAGAAAAAAATGCCTGTAGGAGGAGACTTTTAAATGAGAAGCGCTGTTATGAAATGAACAGTACATACCTATAAAATAGATATCCTCTGTTTACAATAGGTATTTATATACCTAGCCAATAGATAGCCGCTGTTTATAATAGGTATTGGGAAGGCATCAGCCAGACATTTGGAATTTTAGCTCTTGGGTTGGGGATGGGGGCCATAGAAGATTAGGTAGAGGGGTAAGATGGTGTCCTGTAAAATGGAAGTGAGGGAGTAGCTTTGGGAAGTAACTTATTTGTAAGGAGTAATATATACATTCATGCTAAGATAAGAAGTATATCCCTACTTCTCATTACATCTGCTTTTTGTTCTGTTTAGTTTGTCTTTTTTATTTAGAAGAAAATACTTATTTTTATTGAAATAATGTTTCAGTTATGCATCATTAAAAATCAACATGTAAATAAATATACTACACTATTTTCCACTTTTATCCATCACTATACAATTGACCCTTTGCAGCTCATTTAGGTACTCCCTTACCTCTTTCCTCTGGTAACCATCAATTGGTCTTGTAGTCCTTTTGTTTGTTTGTTTTGTTCATCTACTTGCTACTCTGTATGCCATGTATAAGTGAATCATATGGTGTTTGTCTTTTTCCATTTGGTTATTTCTCTAAGTATAATCCCATTGCATTCATCCAGGTGCAAAGGGCAATATTTCATCTCTCTTTTTTTAAATAGCTGAGTAGTACAATGGAATGTTACAGATAATGAGACAATAAACACAGGGATGTATTCTTTGAATGAATGTGTTTTTTTTGGGGGGGGTAAATTCATAGAAGGTAAGATAACTGGATCATATGGAATTTCTATTTTTAGATTTTTTAAATTGGATATATGTCAAGCTGTCATTCTTTTTCTCTTGTTCTTTCTTTTTTTTTTTTAAATTGAGGTAATTTTAGTTGACAATTGTAGTTTGTTTCAGAGCATCCCACTTCAGGTGTTGTCACCACACCACACCTTCCACCATACATCCAAAACTCACCACCTGACCATCATACACCCTATTGAAATTCTTCTTGCTACTCCTTCCTCTCAACCCCTACCCAGCAGGGAATTTTTAGGGTGGTTTTTAGTTTGACTTTATCTGATCTTTTGGTGACACCACACACAAATGAGAGTATTCACTATTTGTCTTTCTCCTCCTCACTTACTTCACTTAGCATAATCTCCTCCAGTTCCCTCCATGCTGTTGCAAATAGCAACAGTTTATCTTTTCAGATAGCTGTTAGTCCCTTGTATATATATATATATATAACAAATCTTCCTGATCCATTTACCAGTTTTTGAGTGCTTACATTGTTTCCACAGCTTGGCTATTGTAAATAGTGCTACTATGAACAAAGAAATGCTTGCTTCCCTTTGTATTAATGAATTAATAGGTATATCATTGTGGCTTTGTTGGGAATACCCTTCACTGTAAGTGATGAGCATTTTGGCATTCAGAAAGACATCTGCATAACCTATGTCTTTGAGAGTTTTGCCTATGTTTTTCTCTCTGTAGTGTGTTTTTAGACCTTCCATCCAAGTCTTCTGTTCATTTTGAGTTATTTTTTCTGTATGATGAGAGACGGTGGTCTATTTTCATTCCTCTATATATGACTGTCCAACACTATATTTGAAGAAACTTTCCTTTTTCCAAGTATATGTGATTGCTTTGTCATAAATGAACTGTCCATATTGGGGTGAGTTTATTTCTCAGTTTCTTACTTCTATTCCATTGGTGTTTGTTTCTTTTTTTGTTACATACTTAAAAAAAAAATTCCAATAGCTTTATAATATAGTTTGAAATCTGGGAGTGTGATACCACCATTCCTCCTCTTTTTTTGGTGGGGGTGGTCAAAGTTTTGCTTTTGCTATTCAGAAACTTGTTCTCCATATACTTTAGATATTATTGTTCTATTTCTATTTTTTTGAAGAATGTCATGAAGCTGTTTATTGGATTGTTTTGAGCCTGTATATTGCTTTAGCTAGATGTTCATTTTGAGTGTTAATTCTTCCAGCACAAGAGCAGTAAATAACTTTCCATTTTCTTGTCTTAATTTCTTTTAACGTACTTAAAGTTTTCTTTGTTTAGGTCCTTCACCTCCTTTGTTACATTTACTCCTAGTATTTAATGTTTTTGATGCAATTATAATGAGATTATTTCTTCATTTCTTCTTATAATCCATTATTTACATAGAGTAAAACCACTGAATTGTTATATTGATTTTGTAACCTTCCGCTTTGCTGAGCTGATTTATTTCAGTTAGTTTTTTAGTGGAGTCTTTAAGGTTCTCCATGTGTATTATTATAGCTCTGCAGATAGAGATAGCTTTACTTTGTTCCCAGTTAAGATTCCCTTTATATTTTCTTTTCTTTCCTAATTACTCTAGCTAGGTCTTCCAATATTATATTGATAATATAATATAATTATATTCTATATTCTATATATATATTCTATATAGAATTTTATATTCTATATAGAATATAATTATATTATATTAATATAATTAATAGTAGTTGTTAAAGTGAACATTCTTGTCTAACTTGTACCATGTCTTCATGAAAATTTTTCAGTTTTCACCAGTGGAAATGATATTAGCTGGAGGTTTGCTGTATATAGTTTTTGTTGTGTTAAGGGGTTTTTTTTTTTAGGGGTTTTATCTAGCTTTTGAGGGGTCCATCCAGTTTTTTGGAGGGATTTTATCATAAGTGAATTTTGAATTTCAACTATTTTCAACATCTGTTAGTATGATCATATGACTTTTATTTTTGGATTTTGAATATTGCTGTATTCATGGAATAAATCCCCACTTGGTGGTGTATGTTTTGTTGAGGATTTTTGCTTCTATGTTCATTAGCGGAATTGGTTTTTTTCCTTTTATTCTTTTTTGTGGTTTTGTTTTCAGTTTTGCATGAGGCTAATAATGATGGTTTCAAAAATGTTTCCAGAAACATCCCCACTTACTCTTTTTTTTTTTTTTTGAAAGACTTTGAACTGGACGGCTATATGTTCATCTTTAAATTTGGTAGAACACAGTAGTGAGACCATTTCAACCTGGATTTTGTATTTTGGGAGACTTTTAATTACTGTTTCAAAGTTTCTTGCTGGTAATTGACTTGTTCAGATTTCTATTTCTTCTGAATCCAGTCTTGGATGGTTGTATGTTTCTAAGGATTCATCCATTTCTTCTGGGTTTTTCAACTCGCTAGTATACACATTTCATAGTGATCTCTTATGATCTTCTGAATTGCTAAGATATCTGCTGTAACTTATTTTGCTTTTGATTCTATTTGAGTTTTCACCTTTTTATTCTCTGTGATCCTAGCTAGAAATTTGTCTGCTTTCTTTTTCAGGTAACTTCTTTTGGATTCATTAATCCTTTGTACTGTTTTTGACTTCTGTTTCATTTATTTCTGCTTTAATTTTTATTATTTCTTGGCTTCTGCTGGCCTTTTTTTAAAATCATATTTTCTTGTTCTTTTAGGTGAGAAATAAGTTACTAGAGTTCTTTCTTGTTTTTTTGAATTAGGCCTTTATTGCTATAAACTTCCCTCTCTGTACAGTGAGGTATAGAGAGTTATGAACTATAGGTATGGTGACAATACAGATAAATTGAAAATACAGATACAAAAAAAAAACCCAAAAAACAAACAAAAAAACAACTGGAAACCAGTCATTAAAAGCAGGGGAAAAACAAACACCAAAGTGGAGACAAAATTAGACTCTGCTGAATGACTGTTTAATGGATGAGGAAATCAAAGAAGAAATTAAAAACACCAAGATAAATGCCTATGTGACCATAATCATACAGAACTTACTAACTTGAGTTACCGGGACTGCCTTTCTTCCACATCTTCTCCAGTACTCTTTTGCATATCTTTTGTTTTTTTACATTGCTAATTTAGGAGACTGACTCTTAAGCCTGATACCGGGACTGCCTTTCTTCCACATCTTCTCCAGTACTCTTTTGCATATCTTTTGTTTTTTTACGTTGTTAATTTAGGAGACTGACTCTTAAGCCTGATGCTCACTTTGCTGTCCTTTATGATACACTGTTGATTTTTGAAGTTATATTTGGAAGTACATTGTAACTCATCCTTTGTTTATAATCCTACTTCTCTTACTACTTTGTGATGAAGTACAGAAAAGTTATTTAGACTAATTAGACACCTTTTATTCTTTTTGTAGAAAAAAGAAGACTTTTGTGCACTGGTAGTTTTTAAGTAGACTATACAGGGCAGAGTTTATAGTTACAAGCTTCCTGTTGAGTAAGTATAAAAATCTTTGTTATATATTGTTATAGAAAACAACCAGAAAGACTTAACCTGCAAGAAAAAGTCAAAACTAACAAGCTGACAACACAGCTAAAGCATATAATTAGGGAGGGGGATGGAGGGAGGGAAAAATCAGGGACTGGATGGGCACAAAAGATCAAGATGATGGATCAAGGGTGATATAGTGTTGGGAGAACCCCAGGGAATACGATTATGTGAAATATACACATACACACACGCATACATATCTATCTATATATAGATAGATATGTAAGCAACAAAAATAAATTTTAAAGGGCAAAAAATATTCCAAAAAACCCTTTTCCTGAACCCTTTATTTACTGAATTTTCTGTTTTTATTAAAGATGCTTTGACATTAGATAGCTTGATAGGAAAGATATCCATGTATTAGTAACAGTACTTTCTTAGTTTAGTCTAGTTGTCTATAACATTAACATTAATAAAAGTAATTTCTTACTTGATACCTTATTGTGTATGAAACTTTGGAGGGTCAATTTAAGTTAATAATTTAAGATAACTCAAACTAAATAAAAGTGCTTTTCTTTCCTGAAAATGTTCTCTTCTTTACGACTACTCACCCTATTCATTCACAATATGAAGAAAATCTAAATTGAAAAATGGAGCAATTTGTCAATTTTCATAAGACTATATATTCATGAAATCATTTAAGATTATCTCATAAGTTATAAAAAAAATTCCAACCTTGTTCAGATTTTAAGTCTTTGTTTATCCTTAAAAGTATATGTAGCAATATTCATACCAGTAGCTAATATATTCAAATTGTCAGTGTAAAAGATATATCAATAATAAAAACTACTGACACATACTGAAAGTATAATTTAAGAAATTGTAATATTTAAAAGAATTTAAAGAAATCTCAATAGACAGATTAGCAAAGACTCATAAAATCATGCAGTTACTAATTTTTACTCAATATATCTGGAATTTCTCCTATACATTTAAAATATAGGTTGAGATGCTAAGAATCTTCCTGAATGGATATTTTGGGATTTAGATTTAGAACAAACAAAACAATTACTTATAACTGTTCTGTACAAATTTTATAAAAAATTGTCAATTCTAGGTATTTTAAGGTTATTTTCACTTCCCAAAATTACTTTCCTTTTTTGAAGCTTTTGAAAAGAGAATTATGCTCATGAAGGGATTAAAAGAAAGTTTAATTATATATCAAAATCTATTTTTTATAGCATGCATATGACTGGGAGTAGGCATGTTCAAAAATTCTTTTTTGAGTATAATTAAAATTGTATTTTTAAAATTTGTTTTTAGCTTTGAATGACAGCTATTAATAACCACATGCAAATGTTTTCCAGGACTGAAATTTATTTTTTGGTTATATGACAAGATTTTCCTAGAGTTATTCTTATATTTTACCTGAGCTTTGCTTCATCCTTTACGTTAGATTTCAAGAAGGGACAGGTGGGTGGTAAAGCTAATTTCCTATCACATTTCATAAAACTTTCTAAGTTCTGCATGGCCTTCATAGTCTTTTACACTGTGGGCTAACACGCAATTTTTAATGAGGACCTTTTTTCTTAAGATGGGACATATCAAAATAGAACTCTTAATAAAGAGAAACTTCAAAAGGAAGAATTTAAAATGCTTTGAGATTTTAAGGAAGAAAAGACATTTTCAATTTCCCTTTATTTGTTAAGGGTAATACTCTTAGTTTTCCTTTCAGTTTAGCTCTTATTGTTTCTAGACATGCTTTTAGTATGGCATATTCAAGCATGATTAATATACTGAAATCAAATCAATTTTTTATTAGTCAGCAGAAGTAGCAATTTAACTTATGGGATTATTCATAAGTATTACTTAAATAGCATTGTATTCAAAATGAAAATTAGCAGAGTAGCCCTTGAATTTCCTATGGATGTATTTTCAGACATTCATTTTATTTTTCTGCAATAATAACTTAAAGACAGTAGGCTTTAAATAAATACCATGTTTTTCGTAAAGATTTTAAATTTGTATTATCTTTGAATGCCTTTGCATAAATTAAAATCAAAATTGTAACATAAAATACAGTTGTTGATGAACTGATGGCATAGGTGTCTTTTACACATTAGGCAAATTTCTTGGACATAGTAATAGAACTTATTCATTGAATTATTTATCTAGTACGGTGATGTTTTCCAGAACAATTCATTGTCTTGCTTTGTCCCTCCCTCCTAAATCAAAAATAATCATTTAATAGAGAACTAGTAACATTTAATAGGATTTCTCTACCGCACAACTATTCATTTTTGGTGTCAGAAATTTTTTTTGCTATGGGAGCTGTCCAGTGCATTTCAAGGTGCTTAACAGTCTCTCTAATATCTATCTACTAGATGTTAGTAACACCCCTTTAGTTACAACAATTCTTCTCAGCCATTGAGAAGAACATTCTTCTCAGCCACTGCCAGATATTTTCTTAGAGACAAAAGTGCCCTAATTGAGAACCACTAGGCTAAGAATTAAAGCAAAGTAACTCTTCACTATTTCATATGTGGGTAGTCTGAGATTTTTGGTCACCATCTTTTAAATTTCACTATAATAGTAGGTTTGAAATTGAAGCACATATTTAAGCACTGTTCAAAAAAAGCATCATTTTTTGGCTAATATTTTTAAAAGCAAATACACTAATTATATCAGATATTAATCATATGGAACACTCACAACTTGCTAATAAAAAGTAAATTATATTTTGAAAACTCCTTGGAACTATCTATGGTTAAATTAAAGTTGAATATATAGTAAATTTCATAATGCTAGTTGATACTTATAAAATGCTTTTGTTGATTTTTGCCAAACCCCTGTATTAACTATACCTGATCACAGTTGACATAGTCAGTTGTGATGTGATATGACGAATAATTGGTGTTTTCATTTAACATGGGCTGACCTCTCAAACTTATTGTTGAATTAACAGACCCAATTACACAGTGTATAGATTGTATGATTACATCTGTATAAAGTCTAAAAATGAGCAAACCTAATCTATGCTGGTCGAAATCAAGATAGAGTATGTTAAGTAAAGTGACTCCCTGTAAGGGTCTTCTGAGGTGATATAGTTTGTTGTTATAAAACCTTTTTTAATCTGACTGCTCACAACATTGACTTGTTTACTTTGTGAAAGTTTATTGAGCTTAGGAATTATGCATTTATATGTAACGCTTTGATTAAAAATTCACTAGAAAATTTTTTGCTTAATTGCAAGATTTTTTTGAATCTCAGTAATCATTAGTATGTTTGAGGGATAACTTGCATTGATATACAGCACAAACCCTTTCTATTATAAAAGGTTGGGTTTTTTTCCTCTTTCATGTGGATTTTGTGCTTCAGTAAAATACTTGCCATTCCTTGAATTCAGTCTGTTCAGTATTGTATTCCCTCTGCTTTTGCTACTTTTCCTTTTGTCTGAATCTATCAGGATTTCTTAACAGTCTTTTGAATGTGTTTCTTGAATTATTTGCAACAACAATAGTTGCAACTCATTGGTAAAATCAGGAGTCTGATTTCAGTGGGACTAGTTTTTACGTGGTTAGTATGTCTTCTTTTTCACGTAAGACTTAATAATTAATATGAGCATTTTTTATATTCAAGAGTTTTGGATTATTGAGGGTGCTCTAAATCTATCTACTGATTAATGGTACATTGTTTCTTAAGTCTTGCTCTCTTGCCTCAAATAGACCTTTAATTTTCAAAACTTACAGGTTATTTCCATTGTCTCTACTGTAACCATTCAGTATAAATCCTCATATAAAAGCCTTTTCATCTCCTGCTCATTTAAGGCATATTTACCTTTTGAAATAAATTTGAATCCCACAAAGTACAGTAGACAGTGGGGAAATTGCCAATTTCCTTTTCATTAAGAGACCTAAGTAATTGATTGTCGATCATGATTTAATAAAGGATTAATATTTCTAGACTGCTAAAGCCTGAAACTAGTTAATAATCCTAAAATCAATTTGAATCTGATTGGACTATATTTTATGTCATTTACTGGTTGGCCATGTAGAAGCCATGATGTTGCAGATTAGTAAAGATGAGGTCGAGTCTACTGGCCTCTCTGGCAGTATAATATTTACTTGCAATACTCACTAGTTTACTTGTGGACACCACAACTTATGTACATGCCTCGTTTAAGAATAGATATCAAGTGACTTATAACTGCTTTTGACTGTTTTGAAAATAATATTTCTACTGATATTTTGTAGTTGATAAATTAATTATTAAGTTATTGAGGGATGCCAATAATAGTAATGCTTCTTAAGTACTTCATTTTTAGGAGGGTTCAATTTAAGTTCTGTGTCTCCAATTTTAGAACAGCTGTAACTTTTAAAATTTGTTCTGTTTTATTAGGTTGTAGGAAAAATCAAGTTGTTATGCTTATTTAATTTTTTGGTAAGTAGAGTTCTCATCAATATTTTATAATTTTCTCATCATAAAGCAGCCAACGGTTCTATTTTCCTTAAAGTTACTTGTTTTCCAACCTTGTGTTTCTGGTATTGGCACTCTTGTTTTTACTAGTCTCTCTTGCATACAGAATTTTAGGTTTCTGCTGTGTAAAGGTTATAGGCAGATAGCCAGCTGTCATGTTCTTGAGGTCAGATATAACTACTATCTATGAGATACTGTTTTGGCTTTATTCTACTTGCCAGATTGCTAAACAGATGTTGAAGGCTATAATTCAGGAAACTGGGACCTCTTGAAACATTCCCTGAGAGTCACTTTTGACATCTCTGAATCATTTTTTAAAGGTAATTAGTTCTAGTGAAAATGAAAATGTATTGAACAAAAAACAAAAGAGCAAAGTTATTTTAGTGTTTGGAAGTTGTAGCATGATTAAAGACTTGATTATAGATATGTATCTAATAATGAAAAAGTATGTTTAACCTAGGGATGCAGTGCGATTGTTCTTTCTCTTTACTGTTTTTAATTTGGAGGTTATCATAAAAAAAGGCTATTACATGAAAGTTACTTTATAGTACTACCAGTTGATATTGGGTTATATTAAAGAATATATAAAATGCCTGCTTTTTAATACAGAAAAAATGGAGGCAGAAGTTGTAAGAGTATTATTATTTGGTATTTTCCTCATAGATCCCATCAATATTTCTTGGTTGGTGCTACATTACTTTGTGTTAAAAACAAAATTCTCTTATCTATAAAATACTATTCTAAATTTGTGGTTTTCTTAACTTATGTCCATTATTAACATATCAGTTGCACAAAAGATAAAAATTTAGGCTATTTTCTTAGCTATCATTGTCTAAAAGCTGGAAAAACATTTTTTTTTAAATGTGAATTAAATAAACCACATAATTCCTGTTTATATCAGTGTATTTCGCTTGTGATTTGCATTATGCTTTGCAGAAAAGTTATTTACACAAAAGCAATATAAGATCCAATATCTTATTATTGGAAAAATTCTTAGGCCACCATATTTTAAGAAAGGTGAGAATAAATAATAGGACTAAACATTTAAATCTCATTTACATTTGCCTATGGATGAATTTGAATTTAAATTTAATGTGCCTCCATTGGGCATTCAGGGTACTCATAACAAACACTTCAATCAAACTAATGAACTCTTAAGAAGAAAATCGAACTCTAAAATCACTACTTTTTTTTCCTCCTTAAACAGTTCTTCCATTTTTCCCATTTCATATTTGGGATAAATAGCATTACAATGACATTGATGCAAAAGACCAATATCAGCAGTTCTTACAGACTTGGAGAAAAGCAATCTAGGGTGTTAATTTACAATACTTATCCTAGTTTTTAAACCTAAGTGAATGTATAACCTTAACTTTTTTTTATGTGTTTCAGTGGTTGGGCTGATAGCTCAACCCATAGAAAGAAACAAAGACATTAGAAGTGTCAATTTCAGAATTGAAGCTCAAGCAAAACTTCAGTGTTTTCAGAAAATATAAGGATTGATGTAGTTAAGTTCTTACTTGGATAATTGGTAGTTGAATATTACCATTCTTTTCTCTTTCTAGTCTCTACTTTCCCTTTTCTGCTCCTCTTTTTTCTTTCTTACATATACGCACTTACATAAATTAGGAAGTAATCATAGTAAGATAACAAGTTACTGTGTTTTTGTCATTTCTAAGATGCACTTTTTCTTTATATTTTAATCTCTCTGAAATGGGGTGTAGATCTTTCATCCACCAAAATGAGAGAAAAAGATTAAGAAACATATACATCTCCATAGTATATAGAGATCAACATTATCATCTTTGTAAGTGATAAATAATAGATTGGGGACTACTTACCAGATATGCTAGCTAGTTCATCTCAGACTTTGACAGATTACCTGCAGGCCTCCTGGTGGGAAGCTCAAGGCCCTGAGTAGTAGGGAAGAAAGTGTGCTGTCTATGGCAGCTGTACTCCCAGGTAGGAGGAAAAGGCTGCTTCACAAGCAATAGTTCACCAGTCACATAAGTCTACTCTAAGCTGGGAAAACTGAGCCAGAGATAAGTGCATGGGGAGGAATATTAGTTATGTAGAGACTAGTGAGTAGGGGTGATGTACTCCCTGCTATCAGAAGGAAGTCAAGGTCTATAATCCAGTTATCATTCCAAAGCCAAACTCCTTGCCACTAGTTACCAAATTTTGTAATCCACATAGACTGGTTAAAAAATATGCCCTTCAACCATATTGATGTTTTAGTCTCTCCTTTCTGTCTCTGGGCTCCTCTTTGTCTCATAGCTCCTCCTTCCGTATACATTAATGTACTTGCTGCCAACATCTGTTGAGTTCTTCTGGTTTCTCGGTGAAGTAGATCCTGTTCTTGCAGGCTCTGTCTCTTCACTGTAGTCTTTTTCTCTTAGGCACTTACATTCTAGCATAATTAAATGTTTGACATTATTTCCTTTCAGTCTTTGCTCATGTTGTCCTGCTCAGATCCTCTTCGTTATTTTCATACCTCGCCTTGTACATCGATACTGTTACCCAGTTCCACTTCTCAACTTACCCCCTGGACTGTCCTGTGTCTACCTGGTTGAATAGAGTTATGCCACAAATTTGTTAATACTTAAAAATAAGAAATCTCTCTTCAACATTGTGTTGTTAATTTCCTCATTTGGTTTACAAATCCTGCCCCAGGATTGGCTTCCTTCTTGAAGGATGAACATTGAACAGACAGATGGAATTTGCATTCCATCATATCTGCATGGCTCATCTGGAGTGAACCATTGTGAATGTGCATAACAGAGTTTTGCTCTGTGTACTTAGATAAATGTACACAAATTAGAACAGAAGAAAACACGTGCTTTTCATTTTCTTCAGAATGAAGGTAATGTATGCCGTATTTATCAGTATTATAAGGCATACTAAAATTACTCTAGCTCTGGAAATTTAAACAGGAAAAATTATTTGTTCATGGTGTATGCAGGTTTCACTTAGAAAGTAGCTTAAATCTATTATATTTGATGTTTTATTATGATATAAAAATAACATACACTGTGCCCATTATGAAAATTTAATATCTGCATAGATTAAACCGTGCAGTCATGAAACTGATTCTAGAATAGAATAGAAAGGCAGAAGTAAGAATATTTGGAAAATCAGAAGAGCTGGTCTTTAATAGTGAAAGCCCCTCATTAGTGGAATGCAGAGGTTAAGGGCTTGTTTTCAAAGCTTATTTTCTCTTGACTTGAGATCATTTTTCCCACCAACTGCATTAGAGATAAATTTTTCTTCTTAGTAGCAAGTAATACATAGGGCTGTTGTTCTAATAGTTACTTATGGAGTATTTATTCATTTAATAAAAATTATTGAACTACTACTCTAGATGATTGGGGCACAACAGTGAATAGATAAATCCAAGCTCTCATGGAACTTTTTAGTACAGAGTGTCTGAGAGATGTTTTAAGTATAATATAGCTTAATAATTGAAATTTTGGTAGATAGTGATACTGATAGTTTAATAACTCATATCATAGACAGCATCTGGGTAATAGGATTTCATGTGTTACAGCTCTGTGTCAAGAAAGGGCAGAAAACCTCCTAGCCCTCTTAAAATTTAACATGGACTGGCTTAACTTCCATCATGCTCAGCTGTGTGCAAAGTGGTCACAAGCCAGCTCAGATTCCAAAAGAGAAGACTCAGATTCAATATCTAGATGGAAGGAATGTGGAAGATTTTGTTGCTCTCTTCAATATACTGCAGATAGCTCTTACCTGTGTGAGTTTAGAAAGTCATTTCAACTGCCCTGAACCTGGGAACCCTAAGCTTATCTGTCTTAGCATGTTACTGAAAATGTGAAGACATTTTGTAAGACTCATGTACGGTTGTTTTCTGCCCAATTTAATGAGTTATTTTGATAAGTTCTATTTATCACAGCTTCAATTTGGATTCTTTACATAAAATTGCAAATCTCTCACTCTCCAAGGTCTTTAAGATACTTCTTTCCTGTCTACTATAACACTGTGCGGATATGACATGTTAAGGAAGAAGTGGCAAATTATTATGTCATATGGAGTTTTCTTAGTGTCAGATGTCTTGTGACTGATTGTCTTTTATTCATCATTCTAATAGATGCAAATAGAATAAAACAGTACAATTTGTATCAACTGAAGTTTCCCATTCTATGGAGGAATGCTTCCTAAGCATACTTTTTGTTACATGACTGTACCTTTTGAAAAACTTGGAAACTGTTTCAGTTTTTACTAATGTAAGAGTGATTGACCCCTTTAATCTAGTGACAAAAAATCAGGAGAAACATTCCTAGCCATTTTACATTTAACAGCACCCAAGGTCTACATTTATTTTATAGTATTTGAAGTCATGGAGTAGATGGTATGCATGTATGATGATCAAGTGATTGCTCGTGGTGAGCGAAAATAAGGATGAGGAAAAGCAGAGATCTTTTTTGAAACCACGTGATTTAATATTTTCACAATGTTATAGATGCAACTTTCTTTACAGACTAAAGCTCCTATTTTCTCTTCTCTTCCCCAAAATGTATGAGTTTTAATTTTTAGCTGAAAAAAAACCTAAATACTATTTTAAACATGAATACTGCTTCAGACTTCGTTTTCTCTCATAAATTACTGACTTTGAATTAGCTGGGGAATTGTTGAGATAAATGATGCCTGACATCCACTACTAGATAAAATTTGGATTGTACCTTGTTTTTCACGGAATTCTAATATGCAGTAACATTTGGGAACAGTTACCCTCAGTTCATGTTGTGCCTTACGTTAATTATATCAGCATCTGTTGGGGAGGAAAGAGATCAATGATCAGTATACTTTAAAGCATCCAGGTGATGATACTCATGACCAGGCAGGATTAGGAATCACTATTTCAGAATATCAAAAAAGGATCCAGAAATCATGAGAATCAAATGAACTTTTAGTGCTTAGTGACTTCTATAAGAAGCGGGAGAACCCTAGACCATAGTTTTTAAATTTTTTTTAATAATATTGATTGATAATATTTTATACTATTTACAGGTATAAGTTTACAGTTCTTTAAATGTGTGTTATACACTACACCCACCACCTATCTACCCATAATCTTTCACTATCGACCACTGCACCCTCTTTTTCATTTTACCCCCACAGTACCCCTCAAAAAAATTGTGCTATTTATATAAATAATGGTACACTATACTGCTATATTTTTTGAAAAGATGATGTCTTGCTGTTTGCAAAAGCTTGGATAGAACTGAAGGAGGTCACGCTAAGTGAAATAAATCAAAAGGAGTGAGACAAATGTTGGATGATTACACTCACTGGTATAAGAAGAAGAAACAAAAAAGGAACAGACAAAACTAAATCAAAGTAAATCATAGAACTATGCCTACATAGTCTTAATTTTACAAAAATTTTAGTATCTATTATAACCCCTTATTTCATACATAGGAAAGTTAACTAAATTGCTCAATAGCATACACTGAGACACTGAGAAGGGGCCCATCTCCACTCCTTTCCACACACATGTGCATACGCGGTGTCCCTGTGTTGTTTCTTAATTCTAATGTGTGTGTGTTTTATATGTGTATGTGTATAAATTAGTTGGAAATTTAGTACAGAGCAGAACACTGATCTCACCAGTGCCAAAAATTGAAAAAGGACATTATTGCTTTGGGTAGATTGGTAAGTTTAGTTGTTGATCGTTTTGACTTGAGAAAACAAACATTCAAAAAGGAGATTCCATTAAGCACATAAGCATAAGAAAATAGTACTCAGGTATAAAATTATGATCACATTGACCAAGAACCATTCACAAAAGGGGAAAGGTTAAAGCCATAAATATGGCAGGGATTAGGGAGAAGATATCAGAGGGCTGAGTCTTTGGGAGTCAATCATAAAAAGAAATGAGACAGGGAAAGAGATGGCAAAAGGACCTATTATTTATGTTTTTAAAAAGCAAGAATACTTTAAAAAATTTAGAAAGTGATTATCTAAGCACATAATAATCACTCATTTAGTAAATGAGTAGGTGGGACAAGAAAACATGTCACTATGAAAGACTAGGAAAATGCATTGGCCTTGAGGTGAAATGTTCTAACTTTCCATTTCTCTTGTCTCCTGAAAGCTGTGTGGATTGTGATAAACAATGTGATCTTTCTGAATTCATTTTCTTGTTTGTCAAATGGGCATAATACCTCATTCACAGACTTATTCAGAGGGATAAATGGGATGATATATACAAAATTTTAATATGCTATAGGAATGTCATGCAGTGTTATTACTAGGGAAGGCACAAGGGGCTAAAATTTTGAGTTGGACAAACCCAAGATCAAATGCTGGTCCTTGCTACTGTGCCCTTTAATAGGCTATTTCACTTCTTTGAGGTATATTAAGGGGAGATGATAAGAAAACCTTTTACATAATATTGTTGTGGTCAATAAGGGTGCAATGAAATAAATTGGATGACTCATTACTATTTAACAGTATAGCTGTTTTCAACTTAATATTAGGTATGTTATAACCATTCAAAATAAGCATTTTAAAAAAACTATAGATTTTCTCATTGTTTCTTTAATACTAGAGTGTGTCTATTGGCATTTCCTTGATATAAAAACCATGTTTAGGCATGGTACCAGAAACCCTTAAGCAAAGTAGTTTTCATACTGCACTGAACTGTTACTGAATAATTCTTTAGAATTTTTTTATTAGCTTCTATAGTATCTGCTTAAGTATTGAAAATTTTCATTATGTGATGGTACTCTTTTCTTACATTCTCTCTCTAGGTAGTCTTCTACTTCCCATTTTCAATTAATGATTCATTTAAAATTCCCAAGTGTGAATTTCTACCTCAAGCTATTCTTTTCAACTCTATACACATAATATCCAAGTACCAACTTTAAATATTACAACAGGGTTGCCATTATACAATATTATTACATTACATATATATACTATTGTATTATGGTCTTTATTCAGTATACTGTACATTAAATCTCTATGGCTATTTGATTCATCTCCGATCTATTTCTACTGTCGCACTAATCAAAGGCACTATCATCGCACATGATCTGCAGTCATCCACATTCACTCTCATTCCTTTTCAGTACAGTTCCACTAAACAGCCAGAATGATCTTTGAGACATATTTGATTATGTCACTTTCCATTTTAAACACTTCAGTTACTTTTTTTGGTTGCCCTTAATGTGCACTGACTACCTGATTCTCAGCCTGTTTCAAAGCTATTCTTCTGCTGTCTCTCTGCTATAGTCTTGCTAACCCTAAGTTCTCAGCTTAAATGTCAATGTTGTAGAAAGTATTTCTGTCCTCCTTCCACTATCCCTAATTAGGTTGACCCTTGTTATATGTCCTTATGGCAAATTTATTTCTCTTTTAAAGCCATTTTCACAACTGTAATTATCTATTTATCATTATCTTTGCTATGAGATCAAGACCTGTATGTCTCATCAGTTATCCTTGGCCATTAACTCTATGCCTGGCCCTTCATCTGCATTCAGTAAAAAGTTCAGGTGAAGGAATGAATAGAATGAATTTTCTGCATGCTGTTTCCATGAAAGGAAAGAATGTATTTGTAAATCCTAATTCTCTTTTCCCATTCATGCTACAAATGCTTATTCTTATGGCCTTATACCAACATTCCCATATTTTTTTTTCCAGATTAATCTTTGTAAATTTCATTTGCTGCTACTGCTTGTCCTTGTTAATACCTTTATTTATCTTGGAAGATCTTTGCTACGAATAGTACACATAGTAATTCCTTGATTTAATAGTCCTTTAGGATCTACTTAGAGGGTTCTGAATACATACAACATTATTACTATATTATATAGAATGTTTCCTTGACTTGCTGTTACTGATTGAGGTCAGGAAGTTATGGTGGTAAGGGGTCTCTGGGTATCAAATTAATACTCATTATTGCTCAGGATAGGAAGAAGCTGAATAGAGACTCTTGGAATTATAAACCAGTGAAATAGAATGTGACTTTTAGTGCTAACCTAATGTGTTCCTACTTTTACTTTACTTGAAGTAGGTTATTTTTTTTAAAGCACAAATACTATTGAATGAAAATATTTTTAATTAGCTTAATAATACATACCATTAGTCACTGTTTTAAATATGTTGCAAGTATAAATTTAATATTTTAATTTAAAACTAACTAAATACCAAATTCCATTTAACTGGTGATCCTTATTTTCTGTTTCTCACTTATTGCCTTGATAAAATTCTTATGACTTATGGTTTGCGTCTACCTGTTTTTCATACTTGTATACTATTATTTTTTCCTTCACAATGACAGAAAGTAATGTTATAAGTAGAGTGTTTCCATCTAACAGTGCACTTGCTTGCTAGAGTGAATTAAATTATTTTTCGTAATACGTGGTACTATCTACAGTAAAGACTGGTGTATAAAATCTTATGTGCAAAATAGGGATAGCACCCATAATTTAACTTTTTGTAGTATATGAAGTGTGTGGCACAGCCCCCTGTGCTTGGAAACATGGCATGTATTGAGATTGTTAGTAAAAAGATATGTATGACAAACAAACATCAAATAAAAACATATTTCCGCCATAATAGTACTATTTCTCATCATACTAGTTTCTAATCTCTCTTCTGGGATGCTTTTGATATAGAATACATTAGTGATTTCACAGCCCAGGTTAAAACATTGTCCCCTACCATTTCTATTCTCTTTTAAAGCCTATGTGTGCCATACCTAATGTGCATATATTAGTTCAGGATTTGAGGATGAGATGGAAAATTAATAAAACCATAAAATAACAGTTCATTTTTAAAATTGGCCTATATTAGTGCTTCTCAAATGCTTGGGTTTCATTAGGCTTGTGTGAAAATGATTACATTATTGTTACTTTTCTCATTTCTTCATGACCCTCATATCCTTGAAAAGTGCTTTGAAGCTTTGTGAACTGGTTATTGGGAGCCACTAGACTATACCTTTATGACTACCTGATTCAACCAAGAGTTTTATCATGAGTAGATGAATTATATGGTGAGGTAAAAGTCTTTGTTTAGTGTAGAATTAGATATTATTTGGCATGATCAGGCGTTCCACACTTTGTTATACTCATCACTAATACCTATTTATGCCTGTAGTTAGGAAAATGCAACTTACCTTTGATATTCGTTATCAAGACTATTTTTAAGTCCACAAGATGGCAGTATTACCTCATAAAGGTAAACAAGCCAGTGATTAGCATGATTGCTTGGTTTCCATTACAAATAATGGAAGCTTTTGAATGCAATTGAAAAACTCTTGGTCATTGATAAAATATGGAAGACATTGCTATTGAAGAGGAGACCTGAGGAGAAAGCTGCTAGTTTACTTAATGATTAAGTTTAAAAAAAAAATGTAACCATGTCATGTTATAGGGAATCGATTTTTTTTTTTTCTAACCTTATACCTTCATGAGACAGGTAAATTTCAAAAAAAAATCACATTTCCTTAAATGTCCTTGCCCTCCACCATATTCACTCACTAACTCATACTGTTCATGTTTATAGTATTATAGTATTAGAAATAATGGGTAAATTGTCTAGTGATCTGAATGATGACCCCAGTTATTGAGCCCGCATTAGCTCATCTCATTTACTGAGGAAGATAACACACATTTTAGAAAATTTTACAAATTAAATGAAAATTTGAATTTGAAACGCTAATCCTTAGTAATTCGGAATTGTGCTTGTTTCCTAATTTTCTGTAATAGATCATTTCAGGCATAATTATGAAATGCATTTTATTCATGATCTAAGGTATATATTTAGTATTTCAGAGATAAAAGAAACTATGATTGCTTTTTCTATTCTTTCTTTTTCATAGTTCTATTAATGTACCTTATTGTATTTGCTTATGTACGTACTTAGCCCATACAAATGTATCTTAAGTAAATAATTTCAAGTTCATTTTGTGTTCACTCTCTCACTAATCAAACACTTAAGCCATTTTGAAGGTGGCAGTTACTCTGGACGTTGTATGTCAAAGTATGTCTGTACATAATTAATAACAAAAATATGGATTCCTATTGATGCTTTCAAAATAATTGGACCTTGGAAGTATTTTTATTTATCACTATGGTTTTAGGGTAGTGCAGTATCATGTTTTTATTCCTTCTATTCACTTCTACAGCATTGTTTTCTTAGTTCTCATAGCTCTGTATTAGTCATGGTAACAGAATTTAAAGTGTTACTAACATGCAAAATCCATAGATTCTCAAATCCTACTTGACCATTAGTTATACCTTTTACCACAGCTAATTAAACATAGCAGACTTTACAAAATTTAGTTTGTCTGCTTTGAGTCTCTTTACTAGCTTTTTTGAGCACAGTCTAAATCACTGGGATTGTTAACCTTGTAAATGGGACTCTTCCATGGAAGGATAGCCTATTTTATGTGGTTTGATCTTGAAAGTAAAGTTGATTATTTGTTACAACTTTGAAAACAAGCTCCTTCCTAGTGTGTTAGTTGGGCTACTTTTGCATCAAATTGGTGGGTACATTTATTCAATGTTATAATAGTTTATTCACTGTAATAATTTTAAGAAATATTGCTCCCTGGTATTAGACTGTCAAGTAATATTTGTAAAATTTGCTGGTAATTGGTGGGCAATCAGATTTTATTTTGCTGTACAGTGTGAAAAGTGAGGGTTAAAAAATGGTATGAGCTAACCAGAAGAAAGTCACTTAGAATAAGTAGAAAATTTGTGTTGTCTAGGAGTTTTGTCATAATTTTATGCTCTAACTCAAATGAGACCAATTTTGAGAGACATTTTTTTGAGACAAGGTTAGTGTTCAAATAATCCAGGTTGCCTTTTATTCATTTCTAAGGGGTAAGCAATAGGTCAGTAAAACTGACTTGGAATCAGTTTCATTCAGCTCATGCTCCAAGCTATTCTCTTGTGCAGATGCTGTCATTATTGGCTCTAGTATCCAAGGAGGACAGAGTAATGAAGAAAAGTGGCAAGGTCATAGAGGTAGAAAAGGAGAAACTTGCAGGAATAAAGAAGTAGTAGGTTATATTAGTCATAGTTGAACATGACCCCTTGCTCCCTATCCTTGATGCTGATAGTTCTGTGAAGAAAGTTCATGGCACTGGGAGACTAAGAGCATCAAAACTGGCTTTCTTGCTAGCTAGATTTTCTTCTGAAAATCACGTTGATTAGTGCGAACTCAGAAGGAAGCTGTTCCAGTGCTTATGACTAGAGATGTTCTGCATACAGTAGCTATTCAGGAAGATTGTGTAAGAAAACATAGCAGTGTGCCACAGTAGGCCAACTCTGCAGCAGAAAAAAAAGATAAAAATGAAAATAGGAGAAAATAATAAAGATGAAAATATGTTATTGGAAAACGATCCATTAGGTGAATATTATCTTTGAAAAACTTTCAAACCATTTGTTATGAGTATTTGTGTATATACATATTCAAAGTTAATATATTTACTCAGTTTCTCTTTTAAAAACTATCTCACTTTATGTGACAAATTCACACACACAAAAATCTTGAAGATGTAGCAGATTACCTTTGGAAGACCAAGCTATGTGCTAAAATATTAAATGTGTTCAATAAGACAAATGAAGAATTTTGCTTTTCTCTGTCTACTTGTGAAACCCTTACTTGAAAGCAATGATAAATTTCTAAGTTAAATTTTTAATAAATAGATATATGATCAGTGAAATGCATTTAGTTTTTCTTTAAAATGTTGGATTTAGGATTTTTAGCATTTTTACTTATCATAAGACTAGGCCTTCTTCAGAACCAAAGTAAAATTTTTATAATTTTTATGTTGAGTTTATGTTGTTTTAATTGTGGCATATTTCACTTTGCAGAAATTTTTAAGTAGACAGAATCCAGCTGTTTAGTGGAGGTTGAAAGTCAGAGTGGGCAGACTGAATCAAATAGAGGTTAAATATCTTTCAAAAGTACATATGAAACCATTTTTTTAAATCCAGATTGCATTAATCATGAAATGTATGTGCACAAAGATAGTCATATTATTAAATATCTTTTATTTTGGCATTGAACCTTACCCTGAACAGTTTGGGAACAAATAAATTATAATAAAATATCAAAATTGATGAGCTTATTTCAAAGTGTGAAAACCAGAGTAAATTAGAATTCTGCTCACCAAGTGCCTCAGAGTTTATTCCACATGACTCATCAAATGAAAAATTCATCAATTAATCCTCTGACAATAACGATATATACACAAAAATCAATCTGGAATTGATTTTTTTTTTTAGTCTGAACATGAAAACCCAGCCCTGACTTAAACATAATGTGAAATTTCTCTTCATTTCGACTTTATTATTGAGGATAACAGCTGAAGTGTTCATAGAATTATTTGTTCTAAGTCAACTGTAAAAGTGTGATTGTTTGAGAAAGGGTATATGTGCTATAGAGATGGTCTCAAGCACAATTCGAGTGAGCTAATAAAGTTGTCACATGCATGTAAGAATGCAGCTGATGGGAATCCCTAGAAGGCAGCCAATAGAGAGGATACCGATCACTAAGCTCTGATGGCAGACCACCCAGGACAGTGAACAGTGAGCTGAGTACTGAGGAAGATCAAAGAAAGAAAAGAGTAACATACAATAACTCAGATCTCAGATACAGATTAAAAGAAACTGTGCTAGGCATGTGATTTCTGTGAAATGTATATTTGTATGCGCGCAGACTTAACTCAAAAAATAACAAACTGCAGAAAGGGAAAGCTTTTCCTTGTGCCAACCTGTTTTGTCTCATCTACTTTATAGATAATGAATGTTTCAAAATGTAATAGTTTGTTTTAAAATTAAATAATTCTGTGAAGTCTTCAAGACTTCCAATGAAGCCTTCTTTGAAGTTTTTTCCTAGTGGTTAAGTTTTTTTCTTCCATGAGGCCGATACCACAATACCGTATATACAAATATCTCAAGAGAATAATTTAAGGCAATAATAGGGAGGTTCTTTGGTTTTTTGGTTTTTTTTTTTTTTTTTGGGATTAAAGAATCCTAGTAAAAATGTATTCAGCTATATTATGACAAAGGAATAGGGTTGGAGGGTCAAATTTAAATTTATAGTAGTCTGAGTCCTTTTACCACCAAATGAGGCAGTTCTGAACCTATTATTATTGCTGCTAGATCCTTAATTTCCATAGTGCAGATTCTACTTTGAATTTTACCAGACTGCATTGGAAAGTTCTCTTTAGTCTTACGAACAACTTAATATTACACTAAATACTCTAAGTTGCCACACTAACACTGAAATCCATTCTTCCAATATACAGTAATGTTAAACAACAAGGAGAAGATGAAGGGAAACATTAAGCTAGAGAACTGTGTCAGTATTACTTATCTCACCTGTAGTAAATTTTGATGACTGTCTTCTGAATATAGATTTTTGTAGGAAATGAACATTAAACTGTTTTTATGTTTTATAGATGTTAAAAAAAAGTTGAATACATATGATTCCGAAGCTATTAGAATTTTTTTCCTTGTCACAATAGCAGTAAGAAAATTACAATAGAAATGTCTTCTTGAGTGCATAGCATATGAAGTAATGTGTTTTTTCCCTGTAGCTTAAAATGTTAACTTGTATTTTAGATCTCATTCTTTGCATATGCCTTGACAATTATGATTGCTTGATTAAAGAAAGAGCTTTTGTGCTAGTTATATGTCACAATACCAAATACATTATATCTGAACAGTATTTATTATGTTCTATTTCTGATCAGGTTAGATATGTCTAGTAAAAAACTAAAGTAAGATAATATGGATTGTTAAGATCTTTTGTTATTAAAACATTAATGGTTTTAAAAAAAATCCTTACCTTTTTAAAAACAATCTGAAAAATCCTTACTTTTAACTATGTACTTATACCAAATCTAATGTGTGTACCAGTTTAAAGCATCTTGATAACTTAGAAAGTAATTTTGTAAGTATTTTTAAAAATTTTATTCCAACACATTATTAAATTTTTCAAAAGAACTCATATATACTTTTTGACATTTTTTCCTTTATAGCCCTTTTGTTTTAGATTCATTTTGCATGATAGCATATTTATATAATAGTCATTCCTGGGTATTAGAACACAGAATAGATAAATAAGGAGAAGTCTTTTAAGCTATGAGTATGTCTCTTTGAGTTTGTTTTCTGCTGTGTTTTCATCAGAGCATAGTTTGGTTTATCATTCAGTCTTATTAAAGATACTTAAATGAATGAAGTTAGTTATATCTGTCTAAGTTATTCAATACGTGTAACCATATTCACTGACAACTGCATTAATGTTATTACGTTTATTTTAATGTATTTTTAAAACAAGTTATTTTCTGATAATTCATAGTTAATGGACTGTTTTTAGTATTGTTTTATCATATTAGAATTGTATAACTAAGCTTTAGTCATTGTGTTAATCATAGTTACCTTACTTTACAAAATTTTAAATGTCTTTTTGACTAAAAAAGTTTTATATCTATTTGCTGTCCATTAGAAAAATAATTGCATTGCTTTTTTTTCTTGATTCTATATTACTTTGGGTAGAGTGACTTTTTTTGTATTTTCAACTGTTTATTCCACGGAATGAAAAAAAAAAAAAAAACAGTAGGAGAAAACCCCTTAAATTTATTCAGGGTCATTTTAGACTTTTGAAAATGGAAAATTTGTGTTTGGTGTATTCTACCTTTTATAGTGTTTAACTAATCCGTTTAGAAATAGTAGGCTAGACTTATTGATGGGCAGCAGGGGGCAGAAGTGGTCATGGGGGAGTAAAAAGTTTGTGATTTGTATCAGAATGTACTTTTAGGAAATGTCATTTTAAAAGTCTCCAGTGAGAATACTTTTGTTAGAGGCTTCAAAAATTTACTTTTCATTTTTTCAAAATCATCCACTTTTACACTTGTTAATTCTGTTCCTGCAATAGATGAGTTAAGCATACATCAGTACCCATTTTCATGTACTAGGTGTAATTATTACTCAAAACCTGACTTTATACTTAATTTCTTTGATATTATTTATCTTTTAAAATCACAAAGCAGTATCCTCCACTGAAGTTGCACTTAAGAAGGAAACATATTAGCATTACCATTAAATATTTTCCATAGTAAATAATTTTCTGTGCTATATTATTAAGTAATTTTTTCACAATATTATTTTGTTGTAGAGTTACAATATATTTGAAAATTTAGAGGTATACTTGTTATATGTACTTTTCAAAGTAACTACTTTTGTTAAAATCTTTCAAGAAGCTTTGCTTTGTCATTTTAGAAAAAATTCAAAGTATTAAATTTGAAGTCTTAAGATGTGTTTTGCTTCTTATATAGCATTTGTAGAAGATAAATTTATTCATTTTGATACAGTAGCTCTTACATTAAAAAAAGAAATTAATACAGTTTTTTAGAAAAATAATCCTATAAAATCTGAAGATGATTCTTTAAGGGAGATAACACTTCCTATTCATTAGAAAACTGCTTTTGCGTTAACAATCTGTCTATTCAAAGTTGGGGTTTATTTGGTAATGCACTCTCAATAGTGGTCAATAAAAAATAACCTGTTTGGAATTGTTTGCAAAATTGACTTTAAACAACTTAATATCCATAAAATGTGGTAAGATACTAAGTAATAATAAAGAATAGTATTGTTCAATACTTTTTAGACAAATACCTCAAAGAGATACTCAAAACAACATATTTAGAAAGATGATTTATTTCAGTGGTATGCAAAATATATAATACTTTTGGATTATGACTTTATTAGGCCAACTGACATTGAATTATTAAATGTAGTTTATTTTCTTGTAACATGGTTTTTATTTCAGCCCTTAATAATACCAGTGTATTTTGAATTGATCATTTAAAATATAATTTGGAGTCATACACTTATGTATGTATTTACTATAATTTAATATATCTTTGAAAAATGATTATAAAATAAATAATTGGGCTAGATAATATTTCATATCTTTATGCAATATTATAGCACTTTAGTTTTCTTTTCATTAATTTATATTCATCAGGACATTGGTTGGATGTTTGCTGTGTACATAGAATTCTTCTAAAATTTATATGTTGCCTTAAATATTGTTCCATGTAAACATGAATAGTGAAATTTAACTTGACTGTAACGTGATGATGAAACAGTATTTCAGAATAATGATATGATTTACTCTACTAATAAGATGTTACTACCTGATGAATTCATTTTACTTTTCAAGTACTCACAATTTTGTTATCTTTCAGTAGTTTCTTCTATTAATGAAGTAATGTTTTAAATGAATATTTTTGTTAGACTGTGAATAAAATGTTAAAACAATAACACATTAGAATTTTCATTTAAAATTGACCAGGATGCAGATTTCTTACTGAGCATTTTATTTGGGAAAAAATCTTTTATCATTAAAAGAAAATGTAAATAGTATCTTTTGTTCTGCAGCACAATCAGCAAATTTTAATCTTACTTGTAAAAATATAGGCAATTTTTTCTTAAAAGCAGTTTAGCACAGTTTAGGTTTCCACAATGACCAGTTATGTTCAAAGTGCAAATGATGTTTTGGTGTAAATAATAGTCTGTTTAATCTAGAGGATGCTAAATAATTACTTAGTTTTGAAACTGGGGGTAATGGTTGGAGAACAGTACGCTCTGAATTTTATCTTTGCGAAACAAAATCGTAAATGTCATTGTTCTACAAGATGCCATAGCTTCAGGGAAAAAAATTTTTTTAAGGGTATTTTACTACTACAGTTGAAAGTTTGAAAATTTTATTTGATACATGGTGCTCTGAAAATAAACTTTAGCATCTGAAAATGAGCATCTTTGTGCATAATTAATTGAAATTTTAAAAATTTACTCGGAAGCTTTTTTTTTAAGTGTATAGATTTCTTAGATTTCTATCTTTGCACTCATAAAATATGAGTTACAGAATTAAAATGAGTCATTTACTGCAGCATCTCTTATTAGGAGTACTTTCACATCAGAGAACTTTACAAACTACTCTTTTTACTAATCAAATGCCTTAGCTGACTCCCAGAATCACAGTTAGGATCAAACTTAAGCAGCAGACTCTGCCTTTGCTCTACACAGTAGCATTCCAGGTCATACTTGGGTCTTTCACTTAGATGGGTCTGCATGTGCATGTAATGTATTTCTATCTAAAATACATAAGTAGAGAGAGAACAAGAACCCAAAATACTTTGAAATAAAAAATAATATTCACTAATAGTAGATGGGGCAGCTAGGGTGAAATATCTAGCATAAGTATTGCAAGGACAAGTAGAACACTTTTAGACCTTCTCTTGTCTACTGTAGATCAATTTTTATCTGAACATATCTAGTCAATGCTCAGATTTCTGGCTTACTGAAAATGCTTTGTTTAATAAGTTAGCAGATTTAACAGTTTTATTCAGTTATCAGGAAGTAGGGTACTAGATTGTCTTAACAGTTATTGCATGTCTAATGTCATTAAATCTTAATACAATGAAATGTAAGTAGTTTTTTATATCATGATAAAAGTTTTATTTATCTGAAAACTGATCAATTCTAAATTTGTAAGCACCCAGTACTCTTTCTTCAAATAGATACATAAAACAAAATTTATGAAAAATAAAAGGACAGCTAGAGATATTAGCAATCATAGTGAGAGAGTTTAATGAATCTCTCTCAATGTAAGTAATTTTAAGACCTTTAAATTTAGCTTAACAGCATATAGTAACAGAAGTTTTATTGTAATTTGGTAATTTGATCTTTTATTAGGATTAAGCTAGCCGTTTTATGGTGCTGCACATTTCTCATAAAATACTTTCCCTATTTTTCTACTTGTATATGCAGTATTGTCTCTATGCCCAATATGCAGATGTGGAAATTGAGGCATAGAGTATTTTGAGGGAATTTACTCAAAACATCATAACAAGTGAAAGGCCACAATAAAAGAAGAACACAATTCTTCAAATCCAAACTTGGTTCATACATTTTAACTATATGCAGTCCTTTTCATGTTGGTAGTTAAAAAAACAATCTGTGGATTCTAGGTTTAAAATGTGAGAGGAGAAAAAAATGCCAACTTCATAGAAAAGCAAGTGGGATATTTTGTTTAGGTAATTATAATCTAGCCTTTGTTGATTCTAGTAGCAAACATGTATGTCATTTGATAAACTTTGAAATGTAAAATGGAACATCTGCCTTGTCAGCTCATTCCTCTGTTAGTTATGTTTTACTAGTTTCTTAGTATAGTGTTATAGTATTTTAATACAACTGATTCATGTAGCATCAAGAGATAAAATATTTGCCAAAATTTTAACATTTTTAAAAGTACTGTTTTTGTTTATTCTGAAGTGCTTCAATTAAAAAAAGTATCATTATATATTATATAGATATAGATACAGATATTTAGGGCATTTACAAAATATCTTCCATTTTGCAGAAGGGAATCAGTAATTCTATTGTAATAAAAAATTTGATTTGTTGAACCAGGACAACTTAAAGAAGTAATAGTTTTAACTTTCGATACTACTCTAAGACTAAGCGATTGAAAATTAAAATATAACTTAATCCCAGAGTTTGAGGAGTAGAGACAAGCCCTTTTTTTTTATAATCATCTAATCTGGAACCCAAGATTATTGGTATCTTTCATCTAATTGCTCTTATTAGGTGGTTTACTAAGTAGACTTATTTCCAAATTTCAGGTACCATACATGTGTACCCTAGAGAAATTACATTTAAATGATACTTAAGTTTTTTCCTGCTAAAAATCCCCTTTATTCTTACTGATTTTAACATTCTCCTCACCATTTTTTGTTTTTTTAAAAACAGAAATTGTATATACATGTAAATAATATTGCAGATATTTGTCTATTTGTATCCATAACAACATTCTACTATGCTAGAATGAGGGCTGGGATTCATAGCTATTTAACTCCTAATAGTCTATCTTTTAACTTTCAAGTCACTTTTACTAGGTTTCTTCTGATTCTTATCTAAGTTTTTCCGCATCTGTTTTAATTATTGAGCCATTGGTATTTATAATGCTACAAAGTTAATGAATAAAGAGGTTTTCAACTGCATTTGCCTTGTGTTCTCTATACAAAATAAATGCTTGACTGAAGCTTATCAATTTTTGCTTGTCTTCCCATTGTCTATGTCTTCTGACATAGACCATTTGTAGAATGGAATATATAAAAATTGTAGGACAAAAGTACATAGTAGCATTACAGTAAGTGTGGTATTTGATTCAGAAGCCAGAATTATTATGCCCCCTTACAATCTTTATTTACTTATTTGGTATATTTCCTTAGAGCTGTGATTCTAATCCTGCCTCATTTATTCAGGACTTTTGACTCCTTCATTGAGAAATTTTGTCAGATCTTGGAGTGATTTATCTACATAAATTAGATTATCTTCCTGAGAGTTAGAGATTTTTTAACTTTTTAGATATGCCTAAAACAAAGCTGTTTTATTTTACAACATAAGATCTCCCATGTCTAAATGAGATTGAAATGAAAGATAAATTTAGAGGACAGAATAGATTATGTTTTGGGACATTTAAATATTTCTGTAAATATCTGCAGTGCATAGTGCATTGATGGATGTTTACATTATACATATAACCTGTGAATTTTAAAAATTTAGGTAAAAGGTTACACTCTTTCCAATAAGAAAGATATGAAAAAAAACAAACAAAATATTCCCAGAACAGATGAGTACATCAAGAAGATGTGGTATATGAGTAGTGGAATATTACTGAGTGATCAAAAAAGATAAACTCATGCCATTTGAGGAGGCATGAATGACCCTGGTAGGGATTATTCTAAGTGATGTGAGCCAGACAGGGAAAAAAGAAATACCAGGGGGTTTAACTTATATGTGGGATGAATATAGAGAATCCAAACCAAGGATCAAGCAAACACAAACTGTAAAACTAACTTTTGAAAACATACCATAGATCTGAGATACTCAGGACTGGAGGGAGAGGAAGAGAGTGAAGAACATGGGAAAGGAGAGCTCGGTGGAGTGTGATGAAGGACTGTGGACACTAGTGGTGGGAAAACTATAGTGGCTGCACCTAAGGGGAGGAATCCCTCATTGGGAAAAGCTAAATGTGGTTGCTTTAAAAAAAAAAATAAAGTGAAGGCTTTAGGAAACACACAGTGATAGGCTTTTAAATCTAAGCAGTTTTGTTTTCAGTTGACAAAAATTCTTGAATTTTAGTTCATTTCTTACCTCTAGCTAAGTTTTCTACATGGTTTAGAGGGCAAATTCTAAAACTTTGCAGAACTTGAAGATTAGCCACAATAATGAGTATCACTTGAAGACAACAAACCTTCCCTTAACTCTTTGTTTTTTATTAGAACTAAGTAGGAAACTGCTCCCAACTAGTGTTAATTGAAAGACAAAATTCATTCCCATGCTGGCAGAAGTTTTAGAATATAGTTTTTATATATGGCCTGATGCAAAGCATGCTTTACTTGTACAAAGTACCATTAGCTCTTAGACATGGATGAAAATTATGTTTAGTCATTGCTATTTCCTGTAGTCCACATAGTAGTGAGTAGTCTGGCTAACGCCTCTCTCTGTTTTTCCTTTCCTTTCTTACAAATACTTCATTCATCGCCATGAGTTATATTTTTGTTGTTGTTGTTTTAAATCTGGTTCAGCCTGTATCTTCCAAATGTCCAACCCTCCAATCTAACAACACTTATCAAACAGACAGCCAGGATAAAAAAATCAACTGATGAAACTACATATGAATTGTGCTTGAGAAAGAAAGTAGTGAAGTGTTCTTTACTGTTTTTTGTAAAGAGCTTCTTTAATCTGAAATCACTGAGCTAACCATATGAAATGTACAGAGTTTTGTAAGGGTTAGACCAAGTCATTGCTTTTAAAACACTACTATCTGACTAAGACTGGTGTTCAGAATTTTCATTTCAATGATTGATGGCCAATTTGTTCATTTGTATTTTACGTTCTTTTGAACTACTTTGTATAGTATGCCATAATTGATTCTCCTTCATTCGGTACGTTCTAGCAGAAAACTAGTAACCGAAATGCTATGTCTACCATACTTATTGAAAGATTCATAGCAGGGAAATGAGTTAATTTTAGCAGGTTTTGCTTTGGAAAGTATGGATTTTTGGTCTTTTAAATGGTTACAGTATTTTAAATATTTAAAATACTCTGTAAAGGATGATCTTCAGTAACATTAGCTGTTTTAGGAGAAATGTCTTCTTCAAATATAGCAATATTTTTATATTTACTTATATATTTATTTTAAGCCACCTCTAATTGTGCATTAAAAATGTAGAAGACACAAAATACCCTCACTAGTTCACCAAATAGGAAATTGTTCAGATTTTTCCAAATTCTGTTGCTGGTATTTTAAAAAATAGGTAAGCATGTAGGACTACTCATAACAAAATTGCAAGACAGTGCTTTCACTCTATGTCTGACCTGTAGTTACTCACAAGATACAGTTTATCCCAATTGGAATTTCTCAACATGTATTAAAAATAAGGAATTCACTGCTATTAAACGGGCCATAAGAATAGTGGGGCAGGTGTATAACAAAGCTCTTGCTTGGCCAGCACTCGTGTAGGAACAGCCCTTTAAAGTCCTTTTGAAGGCTGGTGTTTGAGACTGAATATGGTGGAGTGACATCTGCAGGATCAGGCAGGTGGTGAAGCTGATGCTTCTAACTGCATGCCAAATAATGGCTCTTCTTAATAGCTTGGGTGGACACCAGATTGAGGTGTCTTTGTGAAAATAAAGAAAAGAGTAGCTAATCATAAATTTGAAGAGACTTTTGCAAGCCACATCTCAAAGAAAAATGATCTTTTCATGAAATGGCATCTGATACTCTTAACTAATCTGCTGCTCTTCTGATGCTTCTTTCTTCACCCAACTTTCTCTCAACAGACTTTGCGGAATATATTTAGATTTCAAACTCCTAGCCTTCTATTCTTTTTATGGCCTATGTAGGCTGTCAACAAACCTCTTGTACACAAATTCTGCTCTAATTTGATATGGAAAAGCTTGTAACCATGGAAACGTTCTTTGTACCCTATCTCAAGCCCTGGATGCTTTATTTACCCTTTAGAGAGTAGAACAAATAATCTACATACATACTATTTGCTTATCTTTTTTTGCTAATTCCCAGCTAAATAGAAAACATATGACTACAACATTTCTTTAGAGAGGTAATATTTTTAATCAGGTAAGGATCATTAGTCTGACTTTATTTGGATTAAGAAAGATGAGTCACATTTAGAATGACCTGTATTTTACTTTGCTAATTATGTATATATATGTGTATATATATATATATATATATATATATTCCTTATAGACATATTTTGATGGTGATTTATTTAAATTTTTTGTATAAGATAGAAATGTTTATAAACCAAAAATCCATTTCATTAAATGCCTAATAATGTGACTCTTATACGTGCTATCTACTACTTATTACGTTTAGAGTTCTTCCCTTCATGTACAGTAAATAAGTCTAGATTAGCTGCTTTTCAGATGTTACATGTTGACACAAATTAGAACATAAAACACATTAATGTTAATTTTCAATGATTTATTTGTTTGTTGTTTATTGTTAGTCCAAGTATCAGTTAGCTTTCCAGAACTGTCATCTTTCGTGTTTACCCCATTTTTGTTCTTTGTATCACTGATAAGAGCAAGTACAGATCTATAACGTGAGCTCATACACTAATTCATGATTTTATGTTGGTCATGTTAGAATTACAGATAACCTATCATACTCATCTTTCAACTACTAGATTGGTGACTGTCTCAATCCTTTGTATTAAATATAATTATGTTTGAACTCTTGAGAACTCAAAAGTGTATATAGCATGAATGGTACCTTGAGCTTCTGAAAGATTATTGCAATTGAAAACTTTGTATGCATATTCCAAACTTTTAAGGTAATATAGAATTTTTTGTAAGTTAATATTTATGAATATACACCAGAATCTTACAGTACTGTTGGCATCTTAACAACCAGACAAAGTGACTTTTAGTGGGGGTTTATTAGCTTTATTAGGTCATAAACTAGTTTTCATGGGGTTCCCTTCTGTTCAGCCATATGCTAATATTGCTGTCTGCATGTGCACCTCTCTATCATAAGCATTCTCAGGTTTTCCTGAAAGAGATGGATATTTTACCTTCTTTTCTGTTGTAGGTCATTCTTGCTATCATCTAAGCATTCTGAGATCGTACCTTTTCATTAAAAATAATTTTTTTCATCTGATAATTACACACTCAGAACTTAAACAAAAGGGAATAGTTACTGTTTTCAAACATGGTTGCAGACTTCTAAAAGGTTTGAAGGCAGTCATGTTTTTACCTTTCAGTGATTTGGAACCACTCCTCTTGAGCCATGGTAACATCTAGACCATTTGATCTAGATACTGATCAGTTTCATGATTTTTGACTAATCCTGCCCTTGCCTAAAGTAAGGCACCAAACCCCAAAATTTCACAATTAAAATCAATGATTAAAGACATTTTTTTCATTGTATAAGCTTTCAGTTTTTCTTCAGTTTCTTTTTACTAATTTATTTATGATAGATAAGCTTACATGAATATTGTTTGTACATTAAAAGAAATTTGGGGTTTCAGTACTAATTTTACCATGATTGTGATCTAACCTTTAAAACTGTTAGGTGTTATTTAAATGATAATGCAGTAGGAGCATATATTCCATTCTAATCTACGAATTTGAAGGTTGTTCTTTTTACTTTTACTTGCTTTTCAATTTTGCTAAATGCTATTTTAGGTAATACCTGAGGAAAGTGCTGTGCTCAGGTATCAAAAACATAGCATTTTCTAAAAATAGTGCTCTTTTTATATTACTATCCAGCTTAGAACCATGCTCTGTATATAGTTCTACACAGAAACTACTCGAGTAATTGATTTATGGATTCCTGGAAGAAGTGTTCATACTGGTTTGGGTTTCTTAAATCACTAAATATATATATATATATATATATATATATATATATCCTCAACTCTAGCACTCATTAAAGTAGTGGCAGTATGCTTTTGTCAATATTTTTATTCTCACTTCTATGTGTTTTCTATTAAACTAAATATTATATGTAAACAGTATTTGTGTTGAAATATTTAAAAAAAAAAAAAGGTTGTGCTAATATTTCCTTTCTTTCCAAAATAGTTTTGTTGCTTTTAAGTTCTCTATGAGGCACCAAAAAGGAAAAGGATTTTTCCATGTTGTTAAGTTGACACTATTATTTTGGAAAAACCTATGTGATATTTAGCTGATCTTTTTTACCAAATCTAGTGTAGGAATTAAACTATCCTAATCAAATCATCTATCAATATAAACCTTACTTCAGTCCATGTAGTCACAGTTCAATTGTAAAAAAACAAAAAGCAGTTATCCATATCTTTCAACTAACTTTATGGAGACCTCAACAGTTGCAAGTACCCTCTCATATTCTGTCCCCCAGCCTTTACCTTTTTTCAGCTTCGAGCAACACAAATTAATAGCAAAGAGATTTTTTCTGCCTCTAATTGTAATATGCTTTCAATTTAAGTTCAGGGAACCAAGGACTAACTAACCAAAATATTTTTACAGAAACCTAAACTTGTTGCTTTCTTCTTTAATGAATATAGAGGGGCACTTTTATTACTAGAAACAAAAAACTTTTAAGGAATTTTTCTTGATTTAGGAATCTTAGAAGCTAAAGAATCCCTGAAATACTTCATCACACATACTTTAAGTGGACATTTAAGCAATATGAAATATTTTGTTGGTATATTTGTTGTTTCCATGTAAGCTGCCATTTAGCTGATGATTGTCAAATGTTTGTTATTTCACCTTTTAAAATATATCTGACCCCTAGAGGTAACATGTGGTCATTACAGATCTAGTGCCAGACGTGTTATCTGTGAGTGCAATAGAAAATCATACTCTCACTTGAAAATTCAAAAGCAATAAAAGAATCATCATAATTAAAATTAAGAAACACTATCACTGGGTAAAAGTAATACACATTGTATGGTATAAAGCATATCAGTTAGCAGTAAGAGCTCTGGAAACGGAATGGGCTCTCACCACCTATTTGCTGTGTAAAGGTATGTGCTAAGATACCAACAGTGTTTTTCCTTTGCAGACTTTTAGAAATTATTAAATGTGATAATACATGGGAATCACTTAATATGTTGGCCACATTAGAGTGCATTCAATAAATGCTAACGATTTATAATTTTGCATTTTTAGTCATGAATTAGACTTTTAATAGCTGTACAGTTGCTTTCAGCATTTTTTATTTGTTAGTATGCATGCATATGGTTGAAATTACTTAAGATACAGTCCTGTATTATTTTAAGAGGAGGATGCCAAATTAATATTTTCCTTAGCCATTTGATTGTTTCTGGGTTTTACTTACTGTATGGATATGGACCAGTGGTCATTTGTATTCTGCATGCTATCAAGGAAGTTTATTAGTTTGAAACGAGAAAAGTTACAGAAAAAAACGTGCGTTGTAAGAAGTAGGTGAGTACCATAAATGCGTGTCACTTCTGCTGGAGGGAAACAATCCTGCTTCATGTCTGGCTCTCAGAAGTTTTTAATAAATCACTTTCACAGACAGTTGGAAAGGAAATCCGTGAAAATTCTGCATAGAAAAATGAAATGAGAAATATCTACAATGATATACTTAGATAATAACATCATAATATACCTCATTTTGGGTGTACCAGTATTCATCTTGTGATGAAAATAAAGCAATAGTCAAGCGCAGAAGGAAAGATAGATATTTATTGTTTCAAGTCATGGGTTCCACATCTTTATACCCTAATCACTGAACTTTCCTGTTTAAATGAGCCTATACCTGCAAGTTAACTTTAGTCTGAGAGTGTCGTACAGCAAAGCATTAGAGAATGGTGAAAAGATAGTTTTCTTACAATCTAAAGTTGTAAGGATGGATATTCTAAATATCTCTGGAGTCCACTAAATAGTCCTCAGACCAATCATATGACATATATTTTGGCTGTTTTGCCTTTACTTGACTCTACAGTTAAAAAACTTGAATTCTCATTGGTAGTAAGCAAATCTGAAATGTAGTTGAATATGCACGAAAGCAAGTCTCTGCCTCACATATTTTTAGCATGAAAATCTGGCAGTAACTCAATAAAGGAATTGTACAGAATTAGTCATCTCTTTGAATAAAATAGGAAGTTAATGTTCTATTATAATATGTAATTACTCTTATTTTCTTCTATCTTAGTATGCCATCCTTTTATTGAATTCATAACTTAAAGTTGTATTTTTATTAAATTTAAAATTGTTTAGAATGAAAGTGCTTTGTCAAGTGACTACTTGTAGTCTCTTTCAGTTTAGCCTTTCGGCAAAATTTTTGGGACCATCATTTCTATATAAAAAAAGGTGAAAGCAGAAAAAGTTGAAAGTATGATTATATATTCTGTGGGTTTCCTATAAACACCTTTGTTTTCAGTTCTTTTCACTCATAAAATCTTTACTCCACACATTGTATCATGTTAACGCCCACTTTGGAAACACCATAATTTTATATTTATTTATAACTCAAAGAAATGCATTTTAATGCATACTAAATTTCATTAACATAACATAATATTACCATAAACTTTCATTAACAAGCAAGTCTTTATGTGGAAAGAAGTAGCCTTTTGAGGCTCTCTATCACAGAAATTATAGAAGGAGTAGTTTGCTTTTCATAAACATAAGAACTTTTTGTGATTGTTTTTAATCCATAATATTACAGACACTCTGCCCACTGAGATTTGGAGTGAAAATCAAGTGATTTCACCTGAGTTGGAGGACTTGATTTTCGAACAAGATGATCTTCCCATTAATGTACCAGCTTATATGCTGTTTTATAAGTTATGGAGATGATACATGGTGGAAAAAGTCTTAGAGTATGCATGCATTAGATTTGATGCTCTAACCACTTCTTGGGATTTTGTTTAAGTAGCATTCTGTAGAATGCTGAAGTTTATTCTTTCTGAGGAAGATGTTAGCCTTTTCATCACTTACCATAATATTCAATTTAAGAGGGAGAAACATGAGCACAATAATTGCAGAAACCTGCTAAAGATATTATTTCTTACAGTTTTTTTCTATTTAGAATTGGAAACCATGGATAGTTTGGAATATGCATTTGGTGGAATTTAAATTAAAACTCTTAGAAATATTAGTTCACATAATTGTGCCCCTATACTTAAAATGACTCACCTCATTCTGAAATTATCACCATTGTTATTAGACTGTTGATTGTATCTAATATGATGGAATTTCTTCTGTTGTCATCGTCAGAATTGGGGCAACAGATTTTTTTATTTGGAAGTAGTTTAACTATTGTTTTGAGTAGCTATAATCATGTCTTCTAATTATCTACATAAATAAATGGCATGAATTTCCTATTAAGTAGTATTGAGATAGCATATTTTGATATTAGTTTGACATTTTTCTTTACAAAGAGATTTTTAGAAAAATGTTGGTGAATACTGTTTTATATTTGCTTATTCTTAGTAATCTTTCATAGGTTTCTCTTCTACTTGGTATTTATTTTATACCTAAAACTTTATTACTCATTCATTATTTTATTCAAATTTTAAAATAAGTTATAAGTTATATTTCATTAAAATTGAGTGATATATACATTTTAAAATTTATTACAAAGTGGTTCAATATTTGTGTCAAATTTTGTGGAGTGTTTTTTTTTGTTTTTTACTATATATAAAAGAGAATCTCGCTGTATTTTAGAGACTATCATATTACTTTGTTCAGTGATTTCTCTGGCTACTATTAGGTACATTAGTGAATGATGCATGTTCCCGATTGCACATTATATGACCTACAACTTTAACTTAGTTATTTCTATTTTATGAATTTTGTGCTATAATCTTTGTATTTTCATTTAAATATTCTGAGTTTGAATTTTAGAGTAAATATGTAAACACATTATATATATAGTGGCAGTAATTAATTCTAGTTTAAAATTTAGAGAAATTAAATTACTTGTAAATATCAGGTTAACTGTAGTGTTTACAAAAATTGATAGAGCAATTCACATTTCTGTAATACAGCGCATTCAAAGTCTTTTCAAATGCTTACTGCATTTCCTTATTTTACCCTTCTATTGATATCCACTTGGAAGACTTAGAAAGCAGAAAACATCTCTTACATATCCATGATCAAAAATGAACGCCTGATGGCCTGAAGGTTGAAATAATTATCTCTGGTGGCCGTGCAGATCTCAATGTCAAAGCTAAGAACCACAGGGCAGCTGAATTAAAGCATAAAAACTGGCATGAGCACAGACAACTGCTTGAGGCTCTTTATTACTGTTTGATACAGCAGCCCTTTGTTGAGAATCTTGTTTTTTTGGTTCGAAAGCAACTGTGTGTGTCTAATCTTGCATTTGCCTTTATCATCAATTCCATTCCTGTGATATTTACAAAACTAAGCAACATCACATGTATTTATCCTGATTTCTGAATTAGTGTTTGTGAAGCTTTCTGCTAATCTGCAGATAGGTGGCACCGTTCATACAGATTGAAAAAGCAGTGCTTTCCCTGTTCACACTATTCCATGCTGTAAATTAACCTGTCACTTTATTATTTGACAAGATCTTCATTTTTATTCATCAGGACTTGGGCCAGGATGGGTGCATTTATGGCCATTTGCTTTGCACGGCTCTCAGCTGAGTTTGTAGGTATTGTAAGTGAGATCCATTATCCCTGTTACAAGTGCACACAATGCAGATGCTGATCTGCGATGATGATGAGAAACCAAAGTCAGTAAAGACCACATAAGCCACCCTTGATGAAAAGATAAATGAATGCATAAATAACATTGTGCTCTGCTGTGTTTGCTGAGATCAAGGATAGATTTTGAAGGTTTTGAGAGATCAGACGTTCAGAACCTGGAGAAATTCATCCTCCTTCACTTTGCATTCAGCAAGCATTTCACTGTGTACAGAGAAGCTGAGAGACATTTTAATACATTACTGGAAGCTCAGAAATGTTTGGGCACTTCTCTTTTTTTAAAAAAAATGTTTAAAAAAAAACACAAAGAAATGGCAGAGGCATTAGCGTTAATAAGAATTTAACATGGTGCTAAGAAAGCCATGCTTGCTTTAGATAGTTCGTAACTTAGTTCTTTATGTAAATACACTAGTGTCTATTGTGTTCTAATTATAAATGTAATTATAGAGATAAATTAGTAAATTATGTTTGTAATTGTATTCATAGAGATTAATGACATTTAAGCAGACATATGCATGTTAAGATATGTATTTTGAGGATGTAACTCCAACTTTATACAACAGATGTATTTTTAGTCTATAAAAATAATTTAGTTAATTGAGTACATTTTTTAAAAAAGCTAGCATTCCAGCAGCACGCATAGGAATATATCACTGTATATATACACTGTTGTGTGTTTGTCTATACATTGTTCTGAAGCACATATTTTGAAACAAAAGTTTTGGGCCATCATATCTGTAAGCGACAGTCTTGGAAAATGGCCTACATTTTAGAGAGATAAATGTACTGTAGTGTAGATTAAAAATAAATAGTTGATTGAAAACAGCCTAAACTATATGATACAATTTTTATGTTTTGCTGGCTTACAATATTTTTTCTTTTTCTGTAAAAAGATACTTTTATATAGCCTCCTTTTGCTAAACAGCATGTCATTACTGAAGTATGTTATATAAAGAAAATAGA
>PVHY01004972.1:57500-87788 GCA_004024945.1 Uropsilus gracilis
TAATAGCTAAATAGCTGTGATATTTTCACAATTGTGTAATATATTTTAATAGGCTATTAGAAGAACATTGGACTGACTTTAACTCAGCATTGTAAAGCATAAAGGCATAACTCTATGATTTGATGTACTGAACAGTTAAATTCATAAGGTAAATTTGTCCATTCTCCTCTACTTGGTAAAGATATGTCTGTAGGATTCCTTATATCTATCTGGGAATTTTGATCTTTTAATGACTAGATAACAGTTAGAACTTGTTATTTCTCTTTAGTTTAATGTGTAAATCTGTGGTCTGTATTTACACCTTTCTATGAAAATAAGAGGAAAAGAATATAAAAGTTGAAAATACTCAGTGTATCATATTTCTGTTCATGATAATGGTAAACATTTTTAATGATGCTATTGCACATTGCCAGAGTGCTTGAGCAAATAAGATACTGAAGAGGAATTTGTGAAGTTTAGGCAACATAGTTAGGGAAAGTTAGATTATAGCACAGGAGATATGAGTAAGTGCAAAGTAAATGTTTTAAAATAAATATCACTTGGATGACCTGGGATGTCAGAATCAGAGACAAGGGTATGTGTTTGTCAATATATCTTTCATGTTTTACAGACTCCTAAGGGAACGAGAGAAGATACAATTTCACCTTTTCTGTGCCAAAACATTTTAATTATATCTTCTTCCAACTACAGCGGTTCAGTAACCAAGGAGCTGACATTGATGCATGTGTTGATAAAGCTGCAAACATTCAAAATGAGATTAACAAAGATTTTGAGCAAAGGGTGACAGCTAATTTTGCACAGTATTCTGCATCTAATTCAGGCCAGCGTAATAATAGAATATTTTATAACTGTTTTGTTATTCAAAAAGACTTTTATGATACATTTATGTTTGGGTATCTTTGTATCATATTGAAAAATTATCTGTCTTAAAACTATATCAACGTTGTAACCTTGAAATAATTTTAAAGGGAAAAAGCCCTCTTAGTTTAAGTTTTGTGGGTTTTTTTGGTAATCATACTTTATTCTTAGAATTCTCTGCCTTTACCTTAATTTATCTTGAACATGCTAACGAGGAAAGGTACAGAGATGCCAAGCATATATTTTCTAATATTGCTTAGTATGCACTAATAAGATGGCCAAGAAAAGTTATATTCAACTTATTTAATTAATAAAACTGTAGTTTCTTTATATTCTTGAGCTCCTTTGAGCACATTTCAGTGTATTTCTTTTCTCTTCTATTCTCTACTTGAAGGCAGCTGACAGTCTTCTTTCACTTTTCTTTTTGTTTGTGAAATTTTCTTTTTTTTTTTTTATCCACTCACTTCTCCATCTGCTTTCACTTTTGTTTGCTTGGGCCGCCTCTCATCCCAACTTGATAATGAGGAATGCAGTGTGACCCTGACCTCTATCAGCCCATGCATGACCTTCTGACTCTACCATATAACCTTTGACCTTCTCTTTGACAGCTTGATTAATTACCCTGTGTTATGATTTATGAGTAAGTGCTATGTAAAAATAATAGACAACAGGTGGTCCTCTGAAAACTTTTTGTGGCATGTTTTCTTTTACTGACTAACTTGATGAGCTATTTGAAGTTGGAAACTTTTTGGAATAATCTATGTGGGTCCCTGTATTATGATGTTTTTATACTATACAACACGATATTAGAATTTAGGGAACTACAAGTTGAAGCATGGTTGTGACAAACATTTTGCAAAATATTAACAGGGTGCTATTACCTAAATGCACGTTGGGAAGAAGCACAAAACGAAGTCAAGTGACATTTCAGGCGTTTCAGTCCCAGGTCACGTCTTGAGAAAATTGCTGAAATAATGGAGGGGGCATTTTTCAAGCAGTGCTGCAGCTTCAACAGCTATGTTTACTTTAACGCTTCACTAGTGACTTCTGATTGGTTGTCATGACCTCATCTCACTGTTGCACCTAGGATGTTACAATGGTGACATGTACATACCCTTCTTGTGAAAAAGATGAGAATAAGTACAACGTACATCTTTCAAAAAAGATGAATGAACAGTAGTTTGTCCATTTTCACCATGGGTAGATGTAGTTTATAGATAAAACACTTTGCCTTTCATTTCCCTTTGGGGTGAGCACCTATCTTCTTTCTCCGCAAGCAGATAGAATGCTGAACTTGAAAAATATGATTGATAAATCTGTGTAAAATGATCTCTTACAGAACTTTGCCTGAAGACCAAAATGGATAGTTCCAAAGGTCAAAGGATTCTATTCTGGCCCCTGACCTTTTTGGTCACATGTGGCTTGCAGTAATGGCAGGTTGGCAGGTTAATATGCAGAGCTGAGTACTTGCAGCTGATTTTTTTTTTTTAGCCAACCACAGAGAATGGGAAAGATAGAATTTGCTTGTATTATTCATTTTCCTTATAGTGGGCAGTTAATAGGCAAATTAGCTTGGTTAAGTTATTAGTTTTAGATAGGTTTCTTTTGCATACTAAAGTACATTCTTGTTTGGAGCAGATATTTTTAAATCGGTTCTCAATGTAGAATCTTCTATACAGATTTAATTTCTTTAGTGAGGTTTCCTCTTTGGTTCTTTGTGTTTGGCATCACCTGTCTGTTTTAGACCTTTATGACCTAAGCCATCATTTGGTGATTGAATGATAAATGAACTATTATTTATTAGTAAATGCATCTATAGACTTCAAAGTAAAGGGGGCCCACAGGACTATATGTTCTGTTTAAACTGTAGCAACTACTTATGCTGAATGAAATGCTATGTCTAGCAACAAAATTTTGAGGGTTTCTGATTAAGATCCCATGATTTATGCTTTATAAATACAAACCTAAAAATGAACTTAGAGGCTGCTACAACGGGTTAGAAATGGAATGAGATAATTTAAAGAAATGAAGGGTATTTTTGCCATTATATGTCGTCATGATCACTTCTTCGTCTTCTAGACTGTGTCATCAAACATGAGTTAATTAACAACTTTATGTATGCTTTGTCCCTTGAAATGTGGGATATTGGAATTGATTTGAGTAAATCATTATGAAAGATGCCAGAAATGTTTTTATTTAGTTATAGAATGTTAGATAATCAGTTTGATCATTTTGTCTTACTAAAGATAACAAAAGTATCCATACACATTTAGAATGGCATGCATTTTCATCTTATGAGAAATTTAGCATACTTAAAAAGATAATTATAAAATCAATATTTCAATAAAAAGTGTTAAGTTTTGAATATTAGTTCTGGAGTCTTATTAGAATAACACTGCTCAGTTACTTTGTGATATTAAACTTGATGTCTGATTTTGTCATGTAGTTTTGAAAAACTTTATAGATACCTTCGTTAAAGACTGCATTAGCCATGTCATTTTTACTTCCCTGCATGTACCCACTGCAATACTGGGAATAAAAAGAATTAATATTTAAAATGATCTGTCAATATATAAATTTATATTTTTCTATTTAGAATGGTTAGACGTAACTACTGAGATGTTATCTGCCTTTTTTTTTTTGTTGCTTTGATACCTTGGCTTCCATGTATTTATGTTGAGATGGCAAAAATCTTTGTAGCTTTAATGTAAAAAGTGTTATTTTTGGTAATATTTATATGCGACAGAAAAAAAAAGGAAAAGGTGAAATTTTTCCGTGTATCTGTGGGATATTTTGTTGTTACAGCTTTTTTTGTTTCTCCTACCCATTATAAAATAGTTGCAAATGTTCTCTGTGAATATTACATTAATTAATTTATCAGGAAAATTTTAATTGAAAAATGCTAGGTTTTTTACAGAGTGGTAATTGAATTTGCAACAAAGACATTGTTAAAATTAGCTCTCATTTCTGTAGAAAATGTACCTGAATATTTTTTTGTCATGCCATTAATTAAATTGGCAGTATGAAATATCTAAATGAGAAAATATTTTCTAAATAATTCAGGTGTTTAAAGAGAAACATTCTTTGTTGAAGCCTAAATGATAAAAATTCTTTAATTGATTTATATAGTGGTGATTTAAAAATAGAATCATTTTTCATCTTTTGATGCCTCAGTAAAAAATTGACATTGTGTCTTTATAAAATTGGACAAATGAGTCATGTAATTTTCAGTTACATAATCAATAACTTAGACAAATACTACTTCTTTGGTGATTTATGTGTATCTGTTTTTTATACTTATTTAAATGGGACACATCAAATTTAAGAGTCTATTTAAAATCAGTAATCACAATAACTTTTCAACCCATGCTTTTCAAAGCTGAGGTAAAATCTTCTGCTGTAATATGCCAGATATTATGAAAAGATTTCTAGTAAATCATTTTAAATTATAAACTAGAGTCATACTCCTGTTATTTTGTTGACTGTAAAATTTACCTTAACAGTTTAGCTTAAATTGAACTTCATTTATTGTGCAAAAATGATGCTCTTTCTCTATCCATTTATTAAGGTTCTACTTTATTTAAAGTTCATTTATTAAGGTTCTACTTTATTTAAAGTTTATTTAAAATTTTTCATATCATTAAAATACAGTATATAACTAATTTTATCTCTTTGAATACTGAGAGTGTGTGTGTGTATGTGTGTGTATGTATGTGTGTATGTGTGTGTGTGTGTAAAGTTCAATTCACTGAGAGAAGGCAGAGAAGAGACATGACAGGAGACCACTTACTCAGGGTATAGACTCTAGTAAGGAGGCAATTTTCTTTTTGGCCTATGGTGACCTTTTTTGACTATGTTCCTTACACCAGAGACAGTGCACTGAATGCCTCTATTTCACCCTGCTTAGCAGAGTGCAACAGTGTTCTTTAACTTACTTTTGGTGGGAGGAGAAGGTATAGCTGAAACTTGAGAAGGGCGTGAAAAGTTGTAAGAGTCACAAGGAAGAGGAGTAAGAACTTCCTTCAAATGTGATTTTAATAACTAGTCAAGTGTGTCCAACTGTAGAAAATCACCAAGTGACAATCTGTCTACCTGACAGCGGTCACAATGACTTACAAGACTTTTGAATAGCTATACAGATTAGAATAAAACAGGGCCAAATGAAATATCTTTTTTTTTGTGGATGAAACTTTGATTTTGCAGCTAAGGAACTTAAAAAAAAAACAACTTCTTTTGCATATTGATGTAGAATATTTGAATTTTAAAATTTTTCAAGTACTTTATAAGCCTTTTTCAGAAGATGATCTTATTGAAAAATTTTTATTTGAACATGTATTGAAGAATATAAGGTATTTAAAAATCAGTTTGATATATATTTTATATAGTTTTCATATATGAAAATGACTATCTCAATTAGCAGTCGTAGACTAAAATCCAAACTTTAGTGAGCTTGAAAAATCTCCAAATAATATGATTTTGGGCAACATTATTATATATGATTGGGGGGAAAAAATGAAGCAATCCCAATAAAGTTTTTACATAGTTTTGTGAAACCTTAAAAAAAAAAGAAACCAATTACATGCAGCAATATGGCATATTTAAAAATAAGATATATGAGCCTGCACTAATATTTTGATACTACTGCCATCAGTTTTTTAAACTTAGGGCTGGCTTGGCAAAAAAGAATTAAAATTTAAACTAGTAGAAGTTTCTACAATTAATAGTTTGAAAAGAAATTTCTTTAGATTCTTTAGTAAAGATTTTGAAAGGTTTTTTTCTTCATAGTTTTTATGATTTTTGTCATAATACATGTTTAAGTGTGACCTTGCAAGATTTTACAAGACAGAACTGGTATACCCACAGTACAGTGGTAAATAGAAAAGACATGATATATAATACCTTCAAAAATAAGTGTTACCCTTGCTTCTCAGTGGTATTGTTTATCATTAGCTGTTTTCTTGTGGTTAGATTATTCCCTCAGTTGTAACATTGTGCAATAGTAAGATTCCTTAATTATAGATGCAGGAATGTTTTCCTGATAGTATTTAGTCACACGGGAAAGACATTTTTAGAAGTTTGAAAAGGTTTACTAGTTCAGGAAGCTCTATTACAAACTTTGGTACTTATTTCTTGATATTAGTTCTTACTAAGGAGAAATTTTTGAAAATTTGAAAAATTAAAGAAATTTCAGTATTAAAAGAGTTACACTTCAAAAAAGATGTCAGTTTATTTTGCCTTCTACCTTGTGTTCTTATGACTTGTGAAAGAAAAGAGTGAAAAAAATTTAAGGTACACAGGTGAATTTTATATGTTTTGGATGGTATTGCTCTGTAAACCTGTATAATGTTTGATCAAATTTTTTCCCTTTTAATTGCTTGTTCATTTTTAAGTGTTCAAATAAAAATGCTCATTAAAATGCAGATGTAAAGGAAAAGTAACAAAATATGGCTTGAATTATAAACTTTAGTTTCAGAGAATTTATTGTCTCAAAATACATAAGCTAATTATTAATGGAGCTTGAAAGTGTACTTATTATCTGATAATTTATTTCAATCATTTTGGGAGTTCTAAGAGATAAAGTAATTTTTTACTTTAAACTTTATAATATTTGTGTTACAATTATGCCATTTTGTTTCTAAAGTCTGTGCTTACACAGAGTATAATGCTGGCAAACAATTTTAAGTAATTTTCTTTCGGAAACACTAGAACTATAATCTTTTAAAAGGAATATATTATGAATATGCAACTACATTAAATTGTTTACAATGAGATTTTAAGAACTTTCTATGTTTTGGAATGGATTTTTGTGATTAAATTATGCTGTCCTCTTTGCTTTTAAAAACAGGAAGGATATGGAGTGATAGTACTGAATCCCAATGAAAACTACATTGAAGTGGAAAAACCGAAGATACACATACAGTCATCTTCTGACAGTTCAGATGAACCTGCAGAAAAGCGGGAAAGAAAAGATAAAGTCTCTAAAGAAACAAAGAAGCGACGTGATTTCTATGAAAAGTATCGTAACCCCCAAAAAGAGAAAGAAATGATGCAGTTGTATATCAGAGTAAGTAACAAGTAATATCCTTGCCTTCCTTTTCTGTTTCCTTTATTTATGTTTTATTTCTTATAAATTATTTAATGTTTAAAAGAAAGTAATTCTTTCATTTTTAACCATTTATTTCCCATGGTGGTTAGTTGGATTTTTTAATGAAAAGTTGCAAAATACATCATTATTATTTTAATTGTGATATTTTGCATGTGTCTTAAATGTAATTTATAGTGCACTATATGAAATACTAGTTTCATCTTGGGGGGCACTAGGTTTAATGCATTGTTTTCTTATGAGCAACTATCCCTCCACTGTCTCAGCTTAACTTCTAGTTGCAGATGAAGGGAAAAGAGTATTAGTATCTTAATAAGTACTTAAACTAGAATAGTTTAGGTATGGTATAATGAAGGATCTCTGTTCTTTGCTCTTTTATTACCCAGTGAACCTTTGCTCTTTGTAATACTCGTAGCCTGGGTTCATTACTACAGTGCTACCCAAGGAGTTATAATTTTGTTGGGCATGGGGGATAAACTATTTTATTTGCATGTTGACACATTTTGCTTGATATATGTAATGTTCATTATGTATATATGAAGCAGATTCATGCAGTTTTCAAAGCCTATTTTGGATGCCAGAAATATGATTTAATACTAAAGCATGTCAAAAATGCTACTGGGTAATGCATTGATATGCTCTTCAAAAGTGAGCAATACAGAACATTTAAACAGACAAGTTAACATTTTACAAATTGTACAGTAAAACAGTAGTAAAGTTTCAAATTGTTCAACTTGAGCTATTTTTATACTTCAGAAGATTATTAATAAAATATTTCATATGCAATTGAGTGGAAATAATGTGGCTTCTTTATTTTCTTCATTCTAGTACATAGCATACATAATCACTATACTTTTGTGAACTATACTCCAAACATTCCAGAAACTTGATTGTAGATCAATTTGTTGAGTAAGTTGTAAGAGTTGAGCAGTAGTGAAAGCTGCATATAAATTCTTAAGACCCCTCCCAAAATGTATACAGACAAAGACTAGCCAGTTTGAGTTACATAGTTTGTCAAACAAAAGTTAGGCAAATTAGAATATTCAGATTTCTGAAAAAATCTCACCGTTTAGTATATTTTCTTAAAAAAACAAAACAGTGGCTAGATTTGATATCAATAAGTAGCTTGCCTATTCTAATGTAGTTATATAGATGCTTTTCTTTCCTATTACTGTCTCAGAGTTGTGATGTCACCTTCTCTTTCAGTTGTCCTAGCTTCCTATTATATGATCCAGTTGCTCCACCTTTTTATGAATGATGTAAAATAAAAAAATTAAAAAGGACCTCTGTTATCTAGATTTCAGAAATGAAATGTATAAGGTTTTTTAAGTATTCTAATCATTAAGAGTATTCAGATGATTATGTAATAGGAAACAAAAAATAGCTTTGTATATCTTCAAATTTCTTCTTAAACAACTTTTATTGCTGTGATAAATACAGTTTAAACATTTACTTCTAATATCTGTCTTTTAGATTTTCTTTTCTGTTCTGTTTTGTCACTGTTACTTTGAATTTTTCTTTTGTTCTCTTGCATATATACATACATTTTCTTTATTCTGTTTTTCACATCTATTTCTTGTAACTCTTCATTTATTTTTTTCTTACAACAAGAAAGGAAAATCTTTTTATGTGGTTTCATTGGTAAGATTTACACTCTTTCCCTTGATTTTCTTTGAGGAAATATTCAAATAGATTTAAAAAATAACATTGGAGCTTTGTCCCCAAACCAGTGACTGAGATTACAGTCACTGTACAAACCAGTGACTGAGATTACAGTCACTGTAATCTGTATTCTTTTGTTTTTTTTTTTTCTGCTACTTCCATTTTCGCTTATTTATTTACCATGCCTTCTTGCCTCCTTATTCTTGTCCCATTTCACTGGTTTCTCATTGAAAGTGCTAAAAAAAAAAAAAAAATTATGTAGATAACAAAATCTTATACCTGCAGTCTTAGTTACAGTATGTTATTTTTCTTAATAAACACTCTCCTGAAATCTGGACTTATGCAAAATAGCAGAGTTAACACACTTTACATATATTCCAGATAATGAGCATGATGCTATAAAAGGAAAGAGAATGGTGGTTCATTTTATATAAGGTGTGTCTTAGGTAATTTGGATCCAAAGGCAACTCACTTTTTCTGAAACTATTTCCCTTAATATATCTCCAAATAACAAGGGTTTGTAATGTTTAGATACAGAGCACAATATATGTGATAGACATAAATTAATTTTCATGTATATGCTTCTTAACCATTTACATTTTAGAGGTGACCATCTTTTCTTGAAAAAGTCCATAAAAGTAGGTCCTTATTTTATAGTTAAAGAAACTGATACATAGATGGCACATCTTTGTCTAGTATCACATAGCTAGTAAATGATGGATCTGATTATGAAAAGCAAGACTTATAATTGTTATTCATTCTTGTTTCCATTCCTCTTTATCTCATTGTTCTGAAATATGAAAGTGTATATCTAAAATAAGAAATGCAAATTAGTTATAAAAAAGTATGATTTAATATAATAAACTCTGTGAATATATAAATTTTGATGAGTTTCCATTTAATAGACATTATTATGTCTATAAACAATTATGTGATATATAAATTATTGATATATAAATTATTGAATTATAAGTATGCATATAGACATATTACATATAAATACATGTTTTCTTTTGACAGGATCACTAATATTGATCTAATTTGCAGATACATTGTGGGTCAAAAGTTAATAATTTTCCCAAGGTCACATACAACTTTTAATGTAAGTTCTAATGAAGAATGGAACTTTGTCTGTTTTGCTCACCACTGCATTCCATGAGCCTGGAACAGAGCTTTCATGATAAATATTTATAAAACAGAACCTTCACGGTGACTTGTTGAATAAATAAGGTGGTAATGTCAGGAATAAAATCCCCAGGTACTTTTTCATATGTATCCTGCATCATTAAGATGTGCTACTTGATTTTCTTTGAGGAAATATTCAAATAGATTTAAAAAATAACATTGGAGCTTTGTCCCCAAACCAGTGACTGAGATTACAGTCACTGTAATCTGTAATCACTTTTTATTAGGGATAAAAAGTCAATACATCAACATTTATTTCATTCCTTGATTGGTCTATATATACTTTCATCTGAAATGTATAAAGTGTAAAAATGGGATATCTAGGGGTTTTTTAGCTGTGTTATCTTGGTGCTGAAATTATACATAAAAGTTAAAATATTTCACACTGACCTTCTATTATTTCTATCTTAACCCTTGTTCATAAAAGTACAACCAAGCTACTATACTTGCTTTCCTGAGTATGTGCTTTTGCTTTATGGGATCTATCTTAATACAAATTCTATTCTAGTTGTAGTGCCCAGATGATATTCCAACTCTTTTTCTCACCATAATAATGAATGTACTCTCCTTACTATGAATCATGGAAGTTATTATGATTACTTTATCATTTGCTATCTTGAGCTATCTCTTGTTTTGTCTCATAATATTAATATTACCAGTTTATTTTTTATGCCTTCCCGCTAGATTGCCCTACAATTCTCTAGATCACTTGAGCATGCTTTAAAGATGTTGCAATTGCATATCAATCCTTAAGGGTAAGAAGACAAGAGCAAATGTTTATAACAGTACAAATTATATTGTGAGGTGCTCAGGAATTGGTATTGAACTCACCCTCTAGACACCTATTCCTCAAAGCAGACCAAAACAAAGCTACACTATCTATAGATACCTAAATAATATGACCTGAGCATAAGAATGAGAGTTGTCCTAGTATATGGAACGTAAGAGGATGAATACTCAAACTAAGGAAGATCATCAGTTAAAGAACTTTACAATGTACAGGTGGAATTATAGGTGAAATTGACTTGATACTGATCCATCTGATCTGGGTTTGAAACTGCTCTACTGTCTCTTTCTGAAAATGAGATTTGGGTTTGGGCTAAGGTGATGAGAAATATAGAAGTGGAGTTAAGGTCTAGCACAGTAAAATAATTGTGTGTATGTGTGTGTGTATTACTGGCAGTGGAGGTAGAAAGGGAGTTATATAGCCACATATGGAAAAACCCAAATGTGGGGGAGACTTTCACAGAATAAAAATCTTGGCAGAGCCTGGCATTACACATTGAAGTTACTCAAATATTTATGGATTGATTGCTTGTTGACATCCATCAAAAATCTTATTCCTTTAAATGCAAGATATTTGGTGTCTAGTTTTCTGACTGATTTTTTTTAATCATTCATGTGAATTTTTGCAATTAACAGTCAAATTGATAAACTGAAGCTTTTTTTAAAAAATATGTTTAATATTCTGAATTGAATATGTCCACGGTGTTGGTAAAGACTGTAATCTTCTCTTTATTTCTTCTATTCCCTCCTGATGCCACTGGAGTTACTCATGCCTAGTTTTTTAGCAACCAGATTCAATTTATTTATAATACAATCAATGATTGTCTAATCCCCAGAACCATTTTATTTTCCAGTATATACATGTATTTGAATTTTCGTTTTCTTTGGCATCTAGTAAAATAGTAAAAAATCTCTTCCAAATGTTTGCAAATACCCTGTGTACACAAAAGGAAATACAGTAGGGGTCTAAAACTTGAAGACTTACAAATTATAATTTTTACTTACAAATGAGTATAAATAGATATGACTAACCATTGGATTATGTGGCACATTTCTGATACATTAGAAGCAGAGCTTGAGATATCAAAGTAGTTACTGTTTCATGTGGCAACTTTCCTTTAACTATGAAATAATGTACTTTCTGGCATATATTATGGCTTATTAAGGGGATTGATTTGGTCGAGGCAATAAACATCATGTCAGACATGCCTGGCAGGAAAACCTGCCTAATATGTTTTGTAATAAGATGGAATTTTTTGTTCTCGAAAACATCTGCCAACTGAATTCAAGAGTGAAGACAGAAAATGTCATCAATTTACTGGTAATCCTATAAATTTAGTTTCTTTTTGAGCAACACATATTAAGACACACAAAATTCCCAGTGTTAATCACCACTGGTTATAGTACTTTGTAAAACGATGAAACAAAAACATTTTATTTTTATATAATGTGCTAATTAATTCATAATGAATTTTAATATTTCAACTGATAAAATTTTAACAAGCATCTTGCCAACAGATCATTTTTTAAAGCATCTGTTTTTTAATGTGTTGGGTTGAGAACTGAGTCAAATGGCTAAATATGTACATATATTCTTTTTAAAAACATATTTCTACCCCCATAATTATAGATACACTATTTTTTCTCCTTAGACCACCAGGGGCTGCTGCTGTTCATATTGGAGTTTGCTTTCCTCAGAAACTGAACACCCCAATCACACTACATCTTTTCTTCCTCCTCTTTTTCCTCCCTTATTCCCAAACCTCCCAAAATATAACTGGAAAGAAAATAGTAATGGATTTAACTATTTAATATAAAGATTTAATATTTTAAACATATGCTACATTTTGAGGCATTTGTATTTTTCTAGTTGAACTTAAAATCTGTGATCATTAGCCATTTTTATCTCCAGTAGTTTAATATCTGAATAGAATTACGAATCATACCCACTCAGAGAGATTTATGTAAATGAAATTAAAAATGTAAAGTCTGTTGGACCTCAGTTTGAATCTCAGCTCTTCCAGTTAATGTAGTGTGACCTTAAATAAGTTAAGTTCTCTGTGCATCAATTTTTTGTCTGAAAAATAATGCTAATTCATATAGAGTGAACTTAGTATATGGCATATAGTTTTGAGACTCCAGAGGCTCAAGGACATCCTGTCCTTTCAAGTTCAGAATCAATTGAAAAAAAATATCCAGTTCCCAAGATTTTCAACTTTTGCACCTTTTGGAAACTTCTACCAGAAATAATACCTCTGTTTTACACTTTGAAACCTGAGTTTGGAAACCAATGTGGCATTGGTTTACATCTTAGGAATCATATAAAAGGAGAGCAAAATGCCAATGGATATAGTTCAGTGAAAATGTGACAAAGCTATCTAACTAAAAGAATTTCATAGTATATGCCCCCCTAAAATGAACTTTACCCTATCCTCCAAATGTCCCCTTTGCCTTTCAAATGGGGGAATGAAAGCTCTAATCTGTCTTTCCTGCATGTAAGATCTAAGATGTCCAGAGTTGAGCATGCTTAGTTTAGTTCCTCCTTCCAGTTACACTAATCAGCTAAGTCACTCTTCCTGTGGGGGAAAAAAAAAGAGCAAGATTGGGGGTAGAAACTAGGAATGTCATTCTAAGTGAAGTAGCTCCACATGAGACCATAAGAGAAGTGGTTTCCACATAACCGGAACCTTTAATAAGAGTATTATTATTACTATTATTACTATTATTATTATTGATGTTATTACTTGTATTTTCTAATAACTCATAAAACAATAGTTAAAAATAATCATTAATGATTCACTAAAGCATTTTTCAGTTTCTTCAGTTTAATATTTTCATTTAAAAAGAAGGGGAAAAGTAAATGGTGAACTGTTCAAACTACTTTCAACAACCTTTCCCCAAGTAAATAAAATAGTTTAATTCTCTAAAATAAAATCAAAGATCATTTACAAGATCAGCATTAAAAATCATTTTTTCATTTATGTGGTTGGTAACACAAAGCTAGAGCAATATAAGCAGCTATGTAAACTGAAATAAAGAAACCAGAACATCCATGAAGGTATTTGGGCTGACCTAGCTTTACCTCTGCAGACGTGGACTCAATGACCGCAATGTGTAGAATGTTTAACCTGCTCTCAACACCTCAAATACCTCTTTGCTGAACTTAAGATGTGAGTCTACGCTATCCGAACCAGTGGAATTTAAGGATTGGAATTTGTTTTCTTCTAATCTCCTCCAACACTACAAGGTCTTAGAGAATCATATAATGTGTTGGATCTTATCAACTCCCAGCTTTCATTCCATCCCTCTTTCCCCTAAAATGGGTAGCTTCTTGCTTCCCAGGGGAACTCATATTTATCCTTCCTATCTAATTTACTGCCATATTCTTTTCTAGTTCTCTCTGTTTGCTAGCATTGTCTCCCTGTTATGTGTTTACTTTGTAGTAGACCAGTTCTATGATAGGTAATAGCTGGATGCTGCTGGTGTCTGGCACATGTATGTTAGATTTTGCATAGTATTTGGTCACTTAGATTAGCCATTATTATTATATCTTTGGTGTAGAATCTAAGCTACATCTGTATAGCTCTCCACTTCTGAACTTAAACTCTTCCTAGTTCTCCAAATTGGATTCCTCTTATTTCCTAAGATAATATTTGAACAGTGACTATCTAAAATACAATTGAATTGACCATAACTCTATATGGTTTGTATCATGTTTATTGGTCCTGGCTCTTCTACAACTTCTGTTCTCTTCTTGGAAAAAGAGGCAAATCCCTGCCTTCCCTAGCAGTATCCTTGTGCATCTTTTAATTAGAACTAGTTATCATGGTCTAGTTTTCATGTTCTAGAACTAGTTATCATGTTTCTTCATGTTGTTAACCAAGAAATCAAAGCCTGGTCAATTTTATTTTAGACTTAAGAATGTGTCTTGGAAGTCACAGACCCAAAGAATACTTTAGGTAGTGATCTGAGTTGCCTGAGGAAAAGTGAAACTTAAAACAAAACCAATAGAACATAAGCAAAACAGAACAGTATAAACAAACAACAACAACAAAAAAGGAATAGAAGAAAACAGAAAGAATTGTAGGACTGTTCTCATGCAAGTCCAGTATACAAATTAGATTTCAAGTCAACTAGGTTCTGATTGGTGCAATAATGTGCAAGTTAAGTGAAAAGTTAGTGAAATGGCATTGTCTGAGTTTCAGTCCTGGGTTTCTTCTAGAAAGGGTGTAGAAGTGTCTGGACATGGGTGAGCATGCCAGGAAATGCTTGTCTGGGTCCTCTCAACAACTTCCCTTATATGTTATGGTTACTTAGACTAGGATAAATCCATTGTGGCTTTTTATTTCTTGCCAGTATTGTCAATTCCTCACAACTATCTTGTTTATTGACTTGATTTTGTAAATATGTAAATGTGTCACAGGGATGTAATGTAAATAGACTTATTCATAGTTATATAACTAATAAAAGTAACTAGGTCAGGGTCTGAGAACAAGTCTGTCTGACTAGACATTCTGTTTCCCACTATACTAGGTTGCCAATACTGAACATTTTTTACAAGTGGTTCTCTACTATTATTCTCTTTGTATATGAGCTATATGAATACAAGTGAGTGCATAAGTGGATTTTTCTTGGATTACATAGCAGTTTCTATGATAAAAGGCTAGTAGTAGTCTTTTCGATAGGCAGCAGTTTATTAAAAGACTATTATTAGGAAGTTGTAATGAGTACATGTACTGGATGTAGAATATAGAATCCTCATTCTCTCCTAATTATTTTGCCCTAACACCTTATTTTTGCTTAAGTCCAAAATGCCTATCTGGAATGTGTGACTAATAGCAAAAAAGTCTGGAGTTATTGCAGGTGAGAATGTGGAAAAGTTTGAATAAACGTACAAAACTAACTGATTATCACTTCAGGTGACCTTTCTTTTTTATCCCTACAATGATTTCAGTTAATCTTTGGTAAATTTTTCTGTCAGCCAGTCAGCATGTTGCTTTCCATTTTTGTTCTACTCATCTTTGGTGTTTTAAGTGGTCCCAGTAATCACATATACACACTGTGACTTTATTAATGGATGTACCCTTTACATATCCATGCCTCATGTGTAACAGAGCCAGAAAATGTAAAATGTTGACTAAGTGATTTGAATATTTCTATTATAGACTCATTTATTTCCATTTAAATTATATATGTGCATTTCTAAACATTAAATTGTATATTTAAAATTACTTGTTTGAAGCATAAAATGATCTCAAGATAATCATACATATAATATTAATCTTATTCTTAACTTTTCCCCCATTAATTTAATAATGGAAATAAAAGTTGATTTTTCTCCCTTGAAAAACAATTTATAATTTGTTATTTAGGGAACTCATGAAAAGCAGATAAGATTTGAATATGAATCTAAATGGTCACTACCAAAATTTACCTTAATTTTTATTTGGCAAAAAAATATTTCTTGTACCGAAAGCTTTAATATAGTTTACTAAATTCCCTACTTCTTGTTTTTCTGTGAAATTTCAGAAAATTCTTTGTCTCCTAGGAGGTGATAAGAAGAAAGATTATAGGTCTCTGCCACTAAAGATAGTATTATATTTAATACTTTTAAATATTTTGACATCCTTTGACAGCCACTATATTTCTGTTAAGAAATCACTTAAATATTCTGGGCCAGAGTTTTATGGTTTTATCATAGTGATAATAGAAGCAATTTCCAAAGCTTTTTAATGATGGATTGATAAATTTAAAATAAAGCACACATAACTTTAAACCATCTGATGAAAGACTATTAGAATTAGGACTTTACACTGTTAAATTAAATAAATTCATCAAAACTAAAATCTGTTTTAGTCATATTGAGAGGAAGGAGGAACTCTCAGGTTTTTGCTATATTACTGTTATAAATTTTTGGCAATCAGGCATGTTTTTTCCATATTAAAAGAAGTGTGTGCGCAATATATTCAACCCATTTGTTTACTGTTTTATTAAAGGAGTATACTTAGGAAGAACATCTCATATAGGAGAAGAACTCTACTAGAATATGTTGCCAAAGATAATTTCTGGGATTTGGTAGGTATTTCTTATAGACTAAATAGAACTACTTTATTTCTAGAAGATGATGAGGAAACTGAGATAAAGCAAACTCATGCAGTTTGCTAGCATTGCATTATTATTAATGACAAAACTGGTACTGAGATATTTATTTTCTGTTTACCATTTTGGTAATGAAGTTTATTATTTGAGCCACATTTTCCCACTCCATTAATGTCCAGAAATTTATTCTCTGTACTTCATCTCAGTGGCTGAGGGTTGGACGGGTTTTATGGGAAACAGAGTATGTTTATGTATCTGTGTGTGTAGATTGTTAGACAGGCAATGGAATAAGTGACCATTAAGTAATTTTGATGTAAATCTAAAAGTTATCTGAAAAATGTTCTTAACATCAATTTTAAGACCTAAGAGGGAGGCTATAAATTTGAAAATTGTTGTACTTTAGATGAGAAATGTGATGTTAACTGTACTTCTTTCATTTCTAATATTTTTTGTTTTTATTGAAACAGGAGAGTAAACAAGTTCTCTTAGATTTCTTGTGACTACATTTATAATAATGTTATAAAAGTGTGGTTCTTATTTATGCCTATATAGCTCAGTCAATTGAAGATTGTTCTGATAATTATCATTTTTTATTGATTTTAACACCTTTTATCACATTTAACAGCTCTGAATTTGGGATACATCTTAAAAAATCACTAACATGTCTTTTGATTATTTGGTGACTTTTTTCCTCTTACATGAAATAGTGGTATATTTTCAAACCAATGATACCTTCGATGATAAATATAGATAGTTTCATTGCTTTCATTGCACAACTGTAAGGGAACATAATTCTTATCTTACCGCACTCTAGAGTGTACAGCATGTAGATTGCATGACTTCATGAGGTGGTCCTAGTATAGATGATGTGGTAATTTACTCTGCTGCTTGGTATTTTTACCATGTTTTACCTCAGAAACTAAAGAAACCAGATGCTGACTGTTTGGCACACAGTAATTTACTAAAACATCACTGTGGTCAGATTAAACTTTCATTTTCCTAAACAGTTTGACAGTATCTTTTAATTCTCTTCAATACTAGATCTCTTGGCCCACATGCCCAGTTCAGCCATGCTGCCGGGCACTGAGCCCTTAGCCACCCAGCCTGCCATGCTCCTTTCAGGGTTCAGGGAGTGCAAGGTAGGGGGTGCCCTGCCTCCTGCCAGGGCAGCAGTGAGCAGCTTGGGGTCACCCCCTGGTCACCGCACCGTGTGGTGGCCTGGGAAGGCAGGGGTAACCCCATCCACACGCCCGGTTCAGCCATTCTGCTGAGCACTGAGCTTTCCTCCCTCCCACCCCCCGCCTCTGTGGGCTGGTGGGGAGTGGGCTGGCAGGGGTTAGTGGGTGGTAGGGGTCATTGATCATTCCCTCTGGTCTTCTCCAAATCCAGTCAGCCCTCACCAGAAGCAATTAAATCAGTGATTCAGTGCCAGTTGCACATGAATACAGAGGTGAAACACAAAGTATTCCAGAACAACAAACATGTCAGATCCATGGGACACAGGACTATAAGACATTACAGAGACAAACTACCTCAGAAATAGAACCACTGTGATCTACAACGATGGGAACGGAATTTCCCCTTCAGAGATGCCTTCAGCATGATCAAAGGACACTCCCACTTTAAAGGGTGAGGAAAGCCACAGCGATGGGCAGTGGTTCCACGACAAACTAGACCAACAACTGCTAGGGCCTATCTCGATCTTTGCACGAACTTTGGCCAGGAGAAACGCTCCCAACACCAGCAACCAGAACTACAGAACAAAGAAAGAGCAAAATATGACAGAAGATGGACCAGAGCAGCTGACCAGAAAGAAGGAGGAGGCACTGAAAGAACACAATCATGTGTGAACTGGTGGCCAGCAGTAAAAAGACACTTGGAAAACTAAGCACAGGCCACTGTGTCCCAGGAAACCACATCCATTCCAGACAAATGGACATTGCTACAGGGAAGAAGAGGAAGAAGGGACTAAAAATTAAAAAATAAATGGCAGTGAAAGAAGAGATGGAGAGACCAGGGGTATAGGGTGGGGGAGGCGGGGAGGAACACCCAAAAGGCAAATGTAAACAAAACTTATTCAGTAAAACTATATATTATTTTAAAAAAATACTAGATGTCTTATTATTGGGAAGAGATAATGCTCTGTATGTTAAGCTTAGATGGTAAATCTGGGAAATAATGACTAAATGAAGATGTTAAATCTGAGTGTCCCATTTGTTTTCACAATGGCTTTTAGATTTAAATAGTCTTTTAATCACTCCTCTGCCTTTTGACTACAAGCAAGTGTAAAATATCTTTTGGCACTTTCAGCCTATCTAAAATGGCTAATACGGTCATAATAGTACAATATTAGGTATAGATAGACTAATACTTGTATAGGTAGATTAATACACATTGATTGAATTTTTCCCAAGTTCTCACTGCTAGATATTAAAGATAAAAGATTGAAGAAGAAACAATTTCTACTCAAGTCACATGAAATTAGGTAGTGTAACATGTTAAGAAATGTTTTTAAAAGATCTTAAAAGCTGAAGAAAATGTATACTTCTGGATGGACCTCTTCACATTTCCATTCAGTGAAGACTTCTTACAAAAATATTCTTGCCCTAACCCTTTGGGAGATACAAAGGTGGAATTTCAGGAAATCCTGTTCTCCAGAAATTCAACTGCATTCCATCAGAGAGATCAAACTACTCATAAACTCTAATGTCAGGGAAAACGCAGTAAGTATTTTGGATTAGTTCATATATTACATTATAGGAATATGAAAAAGGGAAAATTTATTTTTCACTATGAACTCAATGGATTTATATCATTAGTAACAAAAGTAAGAAACTTAGAGTTTTACTTATACACTGCATTGAGAAATATTCCGTACACTTTCTTCATTAAATCTAACTTTACAACTTAAGAATATTTACTTTTATACAAATTGTTAAATATATATTATTGTACATGGTGTTATTTTGTTTTTTATTTATTTTAGTATTTTAAATTACTTCAAAATTTTGGCACTTCATAAGGAATTAATTTACTGCAGGCCAATATGAGACACAGGACTCTTCTCCTCTACCTACTCATTATCTAGATTGCAGCAGAACCAAAAAAAAAACCAGAAAAAACTCCTAAAAGGCTAGACGATTTCTGCACATACCTGGAATAACATCTGGAGGAGGGTGACCCAGGAAGCAGGGAATGGGCCAAATATGTAATCCACCCTGGTAGACAGGGTGAGGCTTAGCAAATTCTGTAAGCCACAGAGTACAACTGCCATAGTTGCTATGCACAATCGTATATAGACTTAGTTGAGCTCCACAGAAGAATATAGAAAAGGACCACCACAAACATCAAATTAGCCACAGTAAAAACTCCCTAAAAGGGCCCAATTGCAGATGACTAATAGATGTCAGTGCAACCATGGTAAGCTCCTTGAAGGTGCACATGGGTGAACTCATCATAGCAGATACCTTACAGGCATCATTGAATGCAGTAAGTCCCCCTGAAAAGGTCCAGGGACAGACTTATAATTGTAGATACCCCACAAACAATAGCACAGCCTCAATATGCTCTGTAAAAGTTCCCCAGGGTTGAGCTGTCATAGAGGATTCCCTGAAGAGATCAGCTTGGTCTTGCAGAACTGTATGGGAGTATGTCAGGGCAGACTTGCCATAGCAGATCCCTCCACAGACATCAATACAGTCTTGGTAAGCTGTGTGAAGGGGCCTGAAGGTAGACCTCAGTGAGTTTCAGGAAGTGGCATGAAGGTCAACCAACCACAGCAGAACCCTCAATATCATTTCAGGCTAGGTTAGATTCGGATTTGAGACATAATGCTTTAGCCGTTGCCCAGCATATACCAGTGCAATCTTGGTAGCCTCCACAAGGTAACTTGAATATAGGCCCACCCAAGCAGGCCCTCTGCAAATAGGACCTCTCTTCACTCATAAGACCACATTACAGAATAGTTCACTCTGACATACAATGCCATCTACTGGAAAAGTAGAAACTCTACACACAAAATATTTAGAAATCATATAATGGGAAGACAAAAGAAAAAGCTAACCCCCAATGATTAACAACTATCAAAGTCCTCAGAGGTGAACTACATCACAGAGAAAGAACAAATCTCCAAAATGCAATCTCAAGGTGATGGAAAATAAATATATGAAAGTCAGTGAGCACAGTTTACCACACACACACAAAAAAACTATTTTAATAAAACCATACAATTATATCAATAGATGCTACAGAATCATTTGATAATAACCAATATCCATTTCTTGAAAAAATGGATATAGATGGAATATAACTCAACATAAGAAATTCCATCTATGACCGTTTCACAGCTAACATCATTCTCAATGGCGTAAAGTGTAAAGCTTTTCAACTAAGATCTAGATATCCACTTTACATTACTATTCAGCATAGTATCTGATGTCCCAGATAGAGCAGTTAGGCAAGAAAAGGAAATAAAAGGAATCCATAATTTGAAAAATAATTCTGCCATTATTTGCAGGTGACATGATAATGTACATAGAGAATCCTAAGGACTCCACTGAAAAAGCTAATTGAAACAATAAATCAGTTCAGCAAACTGGCAGGTTGTAAGATCAGTGCATAAGCATCAGTTGTCATTCTAAATGCAAATTCTGATCTGGATGAGGAAGAAATCAAGAAAATAATCCCATTTACAATTACTTGAAGAAGCATAAACTAGAAGTAAACTTAACAAAGGAGGTGAAGGGCCCATACACTGAAAACTGTAATGCATTGTTAAAAGAAATAGAAGACTCAAAGAATTAGAAAGCTATTCCTTGCTCATATGGTGGAGGGATTAACTTAGGTAAAAGGGCCATTTTACCTAAAGCAACATATAGATTCAGTGCGACCCCTATCAAATGCATAAAAGATTTAGATCTAAGACCTGTAAACCTAAAATACATTAAAAAAAAAAAAAAAAACAGGCAAAATACTCCATAACATTTGCTTCAGAAATGTCTTTGTGGTTTCATCTCAACAGCAAGAGAATATAAAGACTTTGGGAATACATTAAACTAAAATGTTTCTCCACAGAAGAACAGTCACTAAAAGACACAAAATGGCAAAAAAATATTTGCTCATTATAAATCTAGTAAGACGCTGATATCCAAGATCTGTAAAGTACTCAAAACTCAATGATAGAGAAAACAAATAACCCAATCAAAATGGGCAGAAGAGCTAAATAGATACTTCTCCAGAGAAGACATGCAGATGGGCAACAAACACACAAAAATATGCTAGTCATCATATACCTTCAGGGAAATGTGAATGGAACTACAGTGAGATACCCATTTCACACTTGTGTGAATCATCTACATCAAAAAGAACAAAAAGTGTTGTTGAGGTTGCGGAGATGAATGAACCTTTTTACTCTGTTGGTAGAAATGTAGACTGGTCTAACCCCTATGAAAAACCATGTACAGGTTTCTCAAAAAAGTTAAGAATGATCTTCCATATGACCCATGAATTCAGCTTCTAGTTATCTACCAGTAGTTACAGAAACACTAATTTGAAGGGAAATATGTACTCCCTTGTTCATTGTAGCACTATTTATAACTAAATTATGGAAGAAACAGCACAACTACTGTAGAGTATCTTGCATATGGTAGTTTAAGTAGGAGAGTTTCTGAGGACGTTCCATATAATTCTAAAAACTTGTGTTTATTACTGCATATATTCTTTTTTCTTTTGAACCCAACTGCGCTTTTTACTTGTAAAGGTTTCATTATATTCTTTCTAAGGATAAAGAATCTAAGTCAGTCATTTTTTTGGTACTGGTATTTACTTTTGGTATAATATCCCAGTAACCTCATAATCTCATGTTTATGCACTCATTTGAAAATTCAGTTTTGTTGCATCCTGTGTTTCTGTTGTTAACTATATATACTTTTGAATTTCAGATTTAATTCCCAAATTATACATTTGCTTATTTCATAACCTCTGCTTTTTGAAGCATTTCTGGTAAATTTATTTCAATTAGTTGTTGATGTCACATCCTAAGACCCTTAATGTTTGCCCTGTGCTTTTTGAGTTAAGACATGCTCCCAATCTTCCAGTTAGGTCAACCGCAAAAATTAAGATATGATGGAAGGTCAGTGGAAGAAATTTATATCAAAACAACTATTCACCATGTCATTATGACAGCCTGTTGTAACAAATGCGCTTCTGTTTTAACTTATGACAATTAATTGCTAAAAGTAATTTAATTTGACAGAAGCAGGGTGTTGAAAGGCTCCTAGAGATGTCATAAAGCGACCTTTCTGCTCATGTGCTGCCAAAAGCCATATTTAACAGGGAGCCAAGGAAGCTGTGCAACTTCTTTTGTACTTTGTTAATTAGTTATTGATTTTAAACAATGCACTTCCAAATACTCTTAGAAGAGCTAGAAGGCAGCAAGGTCAACATGTGACAGTTTATTTCTAATAATCTTTATAGCATGTGAGAATTTCTTGAAGCCTTTTGTTACTCTCAATTGAGATTGGTTTCCAAAAATTTCTTCAGTTTTATCACTCTTCTTTTCAGTTTAAAATATATGTATATTAATAATTTGATATTTAACTATGCTATATTATATGACATAGTTCCAATTTTCAGAATCCTCACTTGTGGATTTAGTCTCAAATTAATTCATATTCTACAGAGAAGTATGTGTCTGTAGATGAGTGATGCCAGAAAGCACAAGGGAATAAAATTTCAGTCTCAGAAAGTGAAGCATGGTTGATCTGTAGAATTTACTCATTGGATGAATTAGTTGACCTCTTGTATAAGAATTGGATGTTTGATTTTAGATCAATGATCTTATCAAGTTTCTAATAGAAATTAGATGTTCTATAATATAATGTATTCAGATTTTTTTTAGATTATACTTTTTAAATCATATTTACTGAGATAATACTGATGTACAACACTGGATATGTTTAAGGATTATAGACTTATATCTCTACAAATGTATGTGGTCAGATTATGCTTATAATCAAAGTACCGATAATATTCCACTATTGTCCATTAGGGCCTTTCCTTCCTGTGCTTCTGATCCCCCAACATTTTCTACTGGTAGTCTCAGTTCTGTTGTTTATTTCAAGGATTTGTTTGGGTCTGGTTTTTTCTGTCACTTTGCTTTACTACTAATCTATTGTTGGGCACTTAGGTTATTTCTATAGTATGACTGTTAAAAATAGTACAACAATAAGCATTCTTTTTACTGTCTCTAAAAGGAGTATATTTAGCAGGAAAATCACTTATAGGAGGAAAATTCTTCTCAAATGTGTTGTCAAAGATAATATCTGGAAAGATAATATATTTTTATAGACATACCAAGTTGAATTAGTTTATTTCCAGATGTAGATGAGAAAACGAAGATTAAGAGAAGTGGATATGTTTGTGTATATCTGTGTATGTGTGTAGATTGTTGTACAGACAGTGGGATAAGTGGTCTCTAAGATAGCAACAGAAGCCATATGTATAAATTAGCCAATTTTTTGTCTTCTTGATTGTTTATTGTTTCTTTTGTGATGAAGTGATATTTTATACAAAGATCTTCACTTACTATGTGTTATTACTTTCTTCAAGCTTCTAAAAGAAGTTCTAGGAAGGAAATAGTATCTTCTCCTAGGATGTTGTGGTAAGCACAATAATGGCTTACAAAAAAACCTACATCTTAATTCCTGGAATCTATGAGTATATTATTTTACATGGAAAAGATATTTTATAGATGAAATTAAGGGTAAGGACATTAAAGAGGATCTGAATAGATGCTTCTACAAAAAAATATATCAATAGGTATATGAAAAAGATGTTGATCTTTATTATTAGACATATGCAAATCAAAGTAACAATGAGATCTCATATCTGTGAAAATGACTATTACCTAAAAGAAAATAAATAAGCGCCAGAGAGAATGTAGAGAGCCCTTATATATTCTTGGTGGGGATGTAAATTGGTGTGCAATCACTATGGAAAGCAATATGGAAGTTCCTCAGAAAATTAAAAGTAAAAATTCCATATGACCCAGTTATCCTGCTTCTGAGAATTTACTCTAAAGTAAAAATACAAAGCACAAAATCCAAATTATCTGTGCACTCCTGTGCTTATTGCAGCACTGTCTATAGCTAAGAATTGAAGACAATCTAAGTGCCCATCGTTGACAAATGGGGGTTGGGGGGAGTGGTATATACATATATACATACACACACACATAATGGAATACTATTCAGCTGAAAAAAACATTGTGCCATTTACAACACATGCATATTCAAAGAAATTACACTGAAGTTAAAGATAGCATATGATTTCACTTACATGTGTTATATAGAGAAACACATAAGCACATGAAGTAAGACAAAAATAAAGACTGAAGAGGGACAAAGGGGACAATGGTAGATTTGGATTTTTAGTGATGAACTTGATGTAGTATATACACATGTTGACTATCAACAATGAACACCTGAGCTTTATATATTAGAATACAATGTTATGTCAATAAAAAATAAAGACAAACTTTAAGAAACTTAAAATAGAGAGATAACCTAGATTATACAGGTGGGCCAAATGCAGTCACTTGTGTTCTTTAAAGTGGCAAATGGAGGCAGAATTAAAGTCAGAAAGGGAAATGTGCCTATGGAAGAATGGTCAGAGGGATATAAGGTTTCTGGTTTCAAGGTGGGAAAGAGGACTGTAAGCCAAAGAATGTATCTTCTAGAAGCTGGAAAGATAAAGATAGGAATTTTCCCTTAAAGTCTCTGAAAAGGATACTTTGATTTTAGCTCAATGAGACCTAGATCTGACTTCCAATTTACAGAATTACAAGATAACACCAGAAACACATTTGTAGGTTTTTTTTTTTTTTTTGAGCCACTAAGTTTATGTTAACATGTTACTGCAGCAGTAGAACATTTAGACAAGTGTTAAATCCTGTATCATGGAACAGTACTTACATATTATAAACTCTACCTTATCCTTCTCAATGTTCTGTCCTCCCTAATGTACTACATTCAAAATTCTGTCCCACATGTATATACCTCTTGCCCCTGCCTATAATTGAGAAAACCTACTAATCCTTCAACGTATAATCCTTTTCCTCCTTTAAGATGCCCCACACTTACCTGGCGCTAGGTTACATTGTAAATTCTAGTTTTTTGGTTAGGGCAGAACTGAAAGTGAGAGTGAGGGTAAAGAAGTACATTTTGTCTGGCAGAGGCAGTGGCTTCTGCATTATGGTCAAGTAGGGGGAGAGCACTTTTCTTTGAACTGAAAACCATGAGCTACTTCTGTAGGCCCTGAAGGTTCAAACAAATCTAGGAATTCCCCATTCTATTTCTGAGAGCCTCTTCCTAAATCAGGGCTCTAATCTGCATTGAAGACCTTCCAGGGTTGAGAATTCAGCCTTTTCTGCCTCCCTGCTTCTCTTATAAAAGTAATGGTTCTGCTCTTTGGATTTTTTTGTTTGCCCTCCTGCATAAAATGATATCCTCTTATACACTGCTAATGGAACTGGCTTTCATGCTTGTTTTTGTGCTGTTTAATCATTCTCAGCTTTCATTGTCTTTCTCGAAAAGCATCTGTTGCCCTTGGAAATAATATATTCAATTCCATAGTCCTTAGAATAATGTACTTTTCAATGCCAACATATATACCTGCTATTATACTTCTTTCTACTATATATGCTTCCAGTTCATAACTGTGAAAAGCCTTTCACAGTTGCAGTGCTACTTCATATATTGTGCACATGCTACTGCCATTGAGGTCTTCTTGCCAGTGAACTGGTGGGTAAGTATCTCAGCTCCAAATTTTCTACTTAAAGTCAATTTTTTAATGACCACTCATTGGAACTCGCAGTCACAGGTTATATTTATGGAGAGGAAGGTCTAGTACATTAGATGAGATTAACATAGGGGATTTACTTTCTTAGGATAAACATTCATAGAGAAGTAAAGGAATCATGGTTGGGTCTTATCGAGAGTGTCTATAAACTTCTACATAGTTCTCCAAAATTGGGGCAAGTGGGTAGGCCCTTAATCCTCAGCATTAACTATTCACTAGATAGCAACTTCCATTCAAGAAGGAGGCATATCATGGGCCTAGTAGTTCCCTCACCTAAAATCAGTCATAGGAGAAATGACTGTGGAGTTATTGCCAAAGCTGTCAGCCATTTCCACTCAGCAGCTGGAAGAATGGTTGCACTACTCTTACGGAGGTGAGAATTTGGTGTCCTGGTGAGTATAATACAGTGAAACTACTACCATTATTGTATATATTCCTAAGTAAAGTATTGTTTAATTTTAAATATTGAGCAGCAAGTGCACCCCTCGTTGTATAAGGAAAGAAAAACATTGCTAATATTTAATGAAAGCTCCTGGTGGCAGATAAGCTAAGCCAACGTTCCATCTTGCTGATTTCAACTTTCATGAACATTTGCAGTAATTCCTATCCTCAGAGGGAAACCAAGGGCCAATACTGAAAAACGTAGTTTTCCATAATTGTAGTATCTGGTTAAAGAAAATGGCCAGAATAAGTGTGTTTGTCCTATTCATAGTCTCTCTGTAGTCCCCACGGTAGTGAAGTACACTTTTGTGAGAGTTAGTGGGTGTTCATAGGTGAAATTGCAGCACTATGGCCACAAGGCAAGTATATTTATCAACATGTAGTTTGGAAATGCCAACTACAAACACAAATTTAGGTCAGGCTCATTTAGCTGTATGTGTGTGTGTGTGTAAATGTAGCGTTTTCAAAATTTCATTGAAATGCTATTCATTTTCAAAAATATGTAAATCTGGAAGTATGACTATACACCTCAGTTGTGCACATACTGTACTTGCTCTCCAACCAATGTTCTGTTGCCAGTGTACTGTTTACTTATTCCTTTGTATCCTCTCCACCCTCTGCTAGTAGGCACCATAGTTTCACATAGCATAAGTTTTTTGCTATGCTTTGCTAGTTTGTTTCCTTTGGTTGTTTACATTCAATGAAAATGCAGTGGAAGTGGGTTTTCTAGTGAATACAATCCATGGCCTATATGTCTCTTGAGTAACACTTAGATTGGCTGTTTGATTGGCCACTGCATCTGGTGTATAGCTATCATATGGCATCTTCCTTCAGCATTTTCTAAAGATCCTTTTTTTCACTTTTTTTTTTGTTACTATGTTCCTTCAGTTCATTTTTCACCTTTCTTGGATTATTTCTTATTTTGAAGGAGGACATCTTCCAGTTCTTCCTTTAGAAGAGAGGAATGGAAGGTGGGGAGGATGAAGAAGAAAGGGATGTGATATAAATTCTTTGCTGAAAAGATCTCTATTGCACATTTATATTTTATGATATTTTGGCTGGATATCCAATAAGTTGGGTATTATTTTTCATTTGAATTTTTTGACAGTTTTTGTCATCTTCTGATGCTTTTGTTGTTATTAAGAAATCCAAGCTTGTTCCAAAGACCAATCTTTCATTTTTCATTCTTGAAATTTATACAATCTTTGTTCCTGCACTCTAAATATCACAATAATATGCATTTATATTGATAATGTCATCTGTTATACTGGATGCTGCAGCTTTTCAATATAGCTCCAAATATCTGAGAAGTTTTCTTAAATATTTTGTTGTTAATTTCCTTCTTTTTTCCTTCCTAGAACTGTTTTTTTTGGATGATGGCTCTTTTGAACTTACTGTTTTGTTTTTTTTTTAATCTCTTTTCTATTTTACATATCTTTTTGCTTCTGATTTCTTTAACCATTTAATCTTTGTATTATTTGCAAGAACTCTTAATTATTTGTATCTTCTTTATAAACATCTTCATTCTTGTTTTATTCATGTATAGTCTTTCTGATGTGAAGATAATGGTAGTATTTGATATTTTCTCCTATCTGCATTTTCTGGTTATTGCAAGTTGCCTTTATTTATTCTAGCCACTTTTGTTTGTATTATAAACTTCATATTTCTAATATTTGATAGAATTATTTCATGTTTATCATTGCGGATTTCAAAGCTAATTGGAACCTGTAAGCATATGGGTAGTACTTACCATGTTCATGCAGTAGTCTGAGTAGTCCATTTTTTAGAAATTTTCTCCCATGCATATCTCTATACTTGTATTTTCTTTAATATTGGATTTCTTGAGATAATTTAACTTTCTTCAGATAAATTAGTATTATATAAATTTAGTTTCTACAACATAATAACTTATGTCTATATTAATTGGAATATGGTTGCTACAATAAAGTTAAGACATTGATAAACTCACACATATTTTTTGAGTTTATAGTAAGAACCTTTAAAATAGACACTTTTTCTAAATTTCAAGTATAAAGTAAAGCATCTGGGATAATAGCCACCATGCTGTTTATTAAATTTCTAGAATTTATTCATCTTACTACTAGAAGTTTGTATTCTGATAACCTTCATCCATTTCCCCCACTCTGGCAATCACCAGTCTCTGTTCTCTGTCTCTATGAGTTTGGTTCTTTTAGAATCCACATGTAAGTGAAATCAGACTATATTTTTATTTTTTTTCTCTTCATCTATATCTCTAGAATTTTTGTTTTATTTAGCCTAGTATAATTTCACAAAGAAGAGCTGTTTTCAGCCTGAAGACTGAGAGTCTGACTGCCTTTGTTTAAAAGGCAATTTTATAGGGGATGAAGGTTATGGGAAGTAGGTGATCATGAGTTACTCCATTCTGTATCCAATTTGTATGTAGTTACTTAGGCACTATTTTTTTCCCCCAGAAACTAATACTAGTTTTTTCTAATAATGTCATTTAAAAATTTCACCTCTTAGGTTATGGAAAGATATTTCCTAAGGAATGGGAGAGGGGAAAATAACTTTTTTGCAGACAGTCTCATTTTACCAGATTTCTCACTCTTCTTCAGTCCCAGAAGTACCTAGAAAACTATCCCTGGGCTTTGGCGGATTCTGTAGTATAAATGGAGTTTATTTTCACCTTTCTTTACTGCCAGGTTGGGATTGAATTTTCTCAGATCTGCTAAATCAGTTACTGTTCTCTCTGTCTCCATCTCAGAAAATGTCATTTTATTTTTTCTTCCCTTTCCTTCTTGGCCTCTAGGCTTATATCTTTCTTAAAAAAAAAAATCTTAAACTCTAGTTTTTTGAGGCATGGGGAGATAAAGATATCAGAGATAGATAGATAGATAGATAGATAGATAGATAGATAGATAGATAGATAGATAGATAGATAGATAGATAGATAGATAGATAGATAGATAGATAGATAGATAGATAGATAGGCAGACAGACAGACAGACAGGCAGGCATAATTTGTCAATCTGAACTGCAACTGAGATTGTGTGAATTTAGAGCATGATTGAGAAATTACATAAATTTGTCAGTGAGTAATTTAAACATGCAGGTGATATAACTATGTCACACAGCTCAACTGCTGTTTTATATTGAAAGCCATAATAATACACAGCAAGTGTACATAGCTGTGCTCCAGTAAACACAGGTTTGATACCTCCTATTAAGAAAAATAAATTTGATGATTGCACATGCAGAAAACATGTACACCATTGTTTGTTTTTAGCAGGGTGGTATACTTATTCATATTTAAT